>JAMWYP010000218.1:625459-740459 GCA_025563575.1 Acacia pycnantha
TATATATCTCCTTTTTTTATATGTTGATGATATGTTGATAGCTTCAAAAAATCAAGTAGAAATTGAGAAGCTAAAGATTCAACTAAAAAAGGAGTTTGAGATGAAGGATTTAGGTGAGATAAAGAAAATTCTTGGCATGGAAATAACAAGAGATAGACAATCAAAGAAACTCTTCTTATCTCAAAAGGAGTATTTGAAGAGGGTGTTAGATCGATTTGGTATGAATGACAAAACGAAGTCGGTTAGCATTCCACTTGCCCTTCATTTTAAGTTTAATGCTGATATGTCACCAAAAGATGAAGATGGATGGGAATATATGTCAAGAGTACCATTCGCAAATGTTGTTGGTAGCTTGATGTATGTAATGGTTTGTACAAGACCTGATATTTCACATGCTGTTTGAATTGTGAATAGGTATATGCATGATCCAGGAAAGGAACATTGGCAAGCTATGAAATGAATTATACGGTATATTCGTAATATTGTAGATGTTGGATTGGCTTAGATCGGAAAGATGATCAATGTTTAGTTGGGTATTGTGATTGAGATTTTGAAGGTGATTTGAAGAAACGAATTGAAGATCAACTACTGCCTATGTGTTTACTTTTGCAAATGCACCAGTTAGTTGGAAGTCTACTTCATAGTCAACGGTGACTTTGTCTACCACAGAGGCAGAATACATGACAATTACAGATGCTGTGAAAGAGGCAATTTGGCTTCAAGGATTTGTTGGAGAGTTTGGTGTTAGTCAAGAAAGCTTCACAGTATTTTGTGATATCCAAAGTGTTATTCAATTAGCAAAGAATCAAGTTTATCATACAAAGATGAATTATATTATATTGATGTTCGATTTCATTTTATATGAGAAATTTTATAAGAAGGTGGAGTCATAATTTAGAAGATACAGACAAGTGAAAATCATGTTGATATGATAAAAAAGGTGATGACTTATGCCAAATTTCAACATTGTTGAACATTGAATATTGAATTGAAGACAGAGATGTATATTGTACGAGAAATTGAGAATGTGATAATCTTGCCAGGATAGAGATTTGTAGGTTATGGCAAGTCCCACATCGGTGGATTTTCAAGACAAAGGGGACTCTTACACTATAAAAGAATAGGCTCATCCTCCCTTTCAAATCATACCACAATTGTCTTTTCTCTTCTACAAGGCATTTTGTATTTTCTCCTCCCTTATAATATTTCACTTGTAAATTATTTAGAGTGAAGTTAGATTCATGTATTCCTTTTATTATTGTCTTATTTGTTATTTATATATAGTAGCTATAATTTATTATATTATTAAATTACATCTAGAGACTTTATTTTCTAGTATTGTGATTTTTTAGTATAATTGTGTTCTGGTGTAGAACACAGATGTCCAGCCGCGTGTATGAGCTGGTGATTTGATATTGGATCTAGGGTCTCAGTCTGGGTGCCAACGTGATGGCTCACAGACGGAGAGAGGATCACCGAACACAACCTTGGCGCTTGGCCGAAGGAGTGGGGTGTGTGCTCGGTGTGACAAGATGTAAAATAGTCTAGGTCTAGAACGTGTGTACCTTAGGCCGTTGCTTGGGTATTTATAGGACCTACCGGAGCGGCTTTGGCGTGATTACGGGCCTATAATCCGAATCGCCTATCCTTATGCGGAGGTTCTCCTAGATCTCCGGGGTAGTTGAGATATTCCCGGATCGCGGATAGGATGGATCTGACATGCCTACCCTTGGTTGGGCCTTCATGTGATTGGGCCTTATCCAGATCCGTAACAATTGGTTAGGCTTTAATTATATATTCGGCTTCCCCAACACTAACGTCATAAAACCCAAGAATATAATATACGGAGTATTACGTATATGGATATTATTTTCACTTTCAAATTAAATACAGGTGGGCGTTGGTTCCTCACCACTCAAATTGCACCACCTTGTGCATGGCCTGATCACTTATAAATATAGCATCGCATGGGGTGCGTTAATCTTCCAGTAAGCTGAAAGCTTAGGACGAAAAAGGTGATATCCTACAGCTTTTTGTCTTTTCGGTCAATAAATAAATTCCAAAAAAGAAACACTTCCAGTTGTTCCCGCCCCCATATCTTTTCATGTCTGACTTAGCTTCTATTCCATCTGGTCCTAATTAAAAGACCATATTTGGGGTTGGTTTTAGTCCTATTTATAAGATAACTTTCTAGTTTTTGTCAATTTCTTCCTAAAATACCCCTATTTTATTCTCTCAAATGTGTTTGGTTTTTTATGAGTATATGTATGTGGATTGTAATACACACGCGCGCGCACATGCGTGTTTCTATAAACATATGTATGTATGTATGTATGTATGTATGTATGTATATGTGTCTATATATATATGTCTGTGTCAATAAATATGTGTGTAGATATATGTGTGTGTACAAACATACACACACATATAAGCATATACATATCTCTATGTGTGTAGATATATGGGTGCATGTGTGTGTGAATAAATCTATATGTGTACACACACACATATGTATATATAGTAAAACCATTATTTCAATTAGAAAGCGTATAGAAAGGAAAATTGGTCGGAAAGATATGTGGTAGGGTTGTTGATTCACTTTTACTTATGTCATTTTAAAGTTATATAAGGACATTTTAGGAAAATGAGTAAAATTAACTAATTTAACATCTCTCCTTAATCTCCCCAAAATCGATTAAGTATGTCTTATAATTAGGACCGGAGAGAATATATACGAATAGTATGCATGTAGACCAAACGAACCCTCAATACTCTTTCTAGGGCTACTGGTTCATGCAATATTTGTCAATTAGCTAACGGATAATAAACATGTTTGTCCGTATATTGGATGAATTCCTTACAAAAAGTCATGACCTTTTTTCAATATATGATTATGTTCTTGGTTATGAATTTTATATATTTTATATTGAATATTAATTTGATTTTTCATCTACGTACTATGCGTGTGTATGCAAACACACATTATGTTAATGTTATTAATAAAGTGACTACCAATATAGAGTCATCCTAACAGTTTAAGGCCCGCTCGATTTCGTCTTCTCGATAGACATCTGTATTAGGGGAGGCAATCAAGCTATCCTGAATCGAAATATCAGATAATAGTATTTTAAAAAATGTGGATGTTCTAATAAAGAAAAGATCAACCTTTTTCAAAACAATATCTTTTAATTTGGGCCATAAAGTTTATCTTAATAGGGTCCTTATAATATAAGCAACTCGCATGGAGAATTTAAACTAATCGAATAAATTAACAATTAAATGAAAAGGTTAAATCTTTATATTCGACGAAGATATTGGTCAAGTTGATAATTAGGATTTAACTTTTATTTTACGATTCTGTCGATTTGTATCTCATTGGCGGTATGTGAATTTTAAGTATTTTTATAAGTAATTTTTTAATAATGAAACCTGTGTAATTTAGAGGCTTTTTTACCCTTTTCCCTTTAATTAATTAATTCATAACCAAAATGCCCCTATATGAAATCATATTACCGTTATCGATTACAACCCCTGTTTAATCGATTACAACCCGATATGTAGTCAACTAAACAGTGTCAAATTTTTTTTTTATGTTTTCCCGTGATGTAATCGACTAAGTTACAGTATTTAGTCAATTACACCACGCCAGATCTGTTTTTTTAAAACCCCATTTGGAGCCAATCAGAACCCTTATAGTTGATTCAACTACCTAAGCCTCTCCCCCTCAAAATTTTTCCCCAAAAGCTCCTTGAATCCGTTGGTGGGTTGAGAAGGGATCTAAAATCTAGTGGCATTTGCATTAAGAACGGATCTATATAAATACACACACATATATATGAATATGCTTGCTGTCATGAGTAGGGGCGGAGCCAGTATTTGCAATTAGGGGGGTGAAAATCACAAAAAAGAACACAATGGAGCCAGTATTTGAAATTAGGGGGAAAAATTATAGAATTGGATCCAAAATTTTACGAAATTATATTTTAACCTCATATATATTTCAATATTTTCATTTTAGTCCCTCCATTAAACTTTTACTAGGGACTAAAGTGGAAATGTTAAAATTTTTATAAGACTAAAATACAATTTTCTAAAATTTTGGGTCAACTTCTGTAATTTTAGGGGGCGGGGGCCACCTCTAACACCCCCTGACTCCGCCCCTAGTCATGAGGCACTGAGTATCCAAAGGAATAGGGAAAAATTTGCTAATATATGTAAAGGTTAACATTGAGCATGGAAAAAACCTAGCTGTGAAATATATATATATGTTGTACTCTATATATATCATAATAAAAATGTATTTTTATGTTATTAGTATTTATAAACTCTTATATAATAGGATCTAATCTAACTAATTCCTATATTATTTTACTTATAATATTATTTACAAAATAATATGTATATAGTGAAGTATTTTGGTTATTAATTAATTAATTAAGGGCAAAAAATTCAAAAAGCCGTAATTTAGATGATCGTTTAAAACTTATCTCACGAGTTTTTATCGTATAAAAAGTATAATTTCAGTTGCAGAAAAAAGAGAGAGTATATTTTCAATTTTCATGCTCCACACTCAAAAACTTTGACCTGCCCTTGTTATTTTTTTTTTGCTCAGGCTGCCCTTGTTATCAGACCGAGCTCTTTGCCTCTTTCCTCTTTAGACCACCGTTATGTCTATTTTTTTTGCCAACCACCGTTATGTCTATAGGTCATACGTATAGACATAAAATCTATCTCACGATTTTTTTTTTTTGTCAGCTCTTATTCGAATGATGCTGTGATAATGCATATAGAATGTGTAATACTGGTTCCAAGACGATAGAAGATGACTCCGTAAAATTGATGACATGGATGGTTTGAAAATGCCAACAAATTCACTGCATCTCAATTTATATTTGTCTAAATATTTATTGCATTTTTTCGACTCGATCTATCATATATTAATATAAGGGCATAATTAACAAAATAATATATAATTGTTGCCTTTAACTAATTTTAACTATTTTTTATTAATACAAATTGAATATTTAAAACTTATAATAAGAAACGGAGAGAATAATTTATATTACCCCCAAGTCCCACGATAGGGATAAGCCTTCCATAAATAGCCTATAACTCCGCGTTTAGAGCACCACAAAGATAAAACCAGCGAACCATTGACCTGTATCATCTCTCAATACACCTCCACTCTGAGCAAAAAAAAAATACACCTCCACTACCCGCTTTTGATGATTGTCGACTTACTGCTCCATCAACATTTATTTTCCACCGACCCTTCGTTCTTGGACTCAACTGGTAAAAGGGTTGGACACTTTCATCAAAGGGAGAGGGTTCGATCGTTGGTCAAGACACTGGGGGAGGCATCCTAGGTGATATGAATTTGTGGAAATGCAGGCTGAGGTGGAGACATGTGTACTCTCAGTCCTGTATGCCCTGAAGAGCAAAACCATAACGCTCTGTCCTTAAACTGTGGATGAACCCAACCCCTCCCCTAAAATTTTTATATAAAAAAAACATTTATTTCCCACCACCCATTCTCAGGTTCCTTCCAGCACGAGGTGGACCGATTCGCTGTGGAAAAAACTCTCTCTATGCAATGATACTGAACTGCTGCCAGTAAACCCAAAAGGTCAGAGTAACAAAAAAGGAAAAATGTCAAGCAGGACAGCCCACTCCCTTCTAGGCTTAATGGGCTGGTTCAAAATTGGCCCATTTAAGAAAAAAAAAAAAAAGATTGTTGTTTAGCATCAGAAAACCTACTCATCACACCCGCACAAAACATCGACGCAAACAATGGTGTGAATATAGTTTGTGATGACCGGCACTCCTTAGTGCAGTGGAATTAAGATTTATTTTCTCCCTTAGGTCCTTAGTTTGATCCTCCTCCCCTCACCTTGTATCAAAAAAAAAAAATAAAAAAAATAAAAAAAAATATATATATATATAGTTTGTGATGTGTTAAATGGCAGGCATATCATATTTTATTGAGAGTAAATATCTTTTCTGGTCCCTGACAAAAAACCGAACCCCATTTTGGTCCCTGACAAAAAAAATGTCTTTTTTAGTCCATAAAAAGGACGAATAAGGGTCGATTGGTGGACACTTTAATCCCTCACAAATTTCCAAAATGTCTTTTTTAGTCTCATAAAAAGGACGAATAAGGGTCTTTTTTTTGTCAAGGACCAAAATGGGGTCCGTATTTTTTGTCAGGGACCAGAAAGAGTATTTACTCTTTTATTGAGTACGAACCCACCAAAATATCACTTTTAAAGTGAAAAGGATACACACAGAACAATTCCATCACTCGAGCGATTAGTTGGCATACAACTTAATTTGTGAAAGAGAAATGTCTTCTTCACTCTAAATTAACAAGGAAAAAATCATATACAACTACCGTTAACCAATTATAATAAACTAAAGATGTAGATTTTATATATCTTATTTCTTTGTCATGATTATCCAAAATACCCATCTGATATGGTTTAGTTTTACTGTGATATTTTTGGTTATATATACAAGGTAACTCAAACTTTTATCTATATTTAAGGAATATTGAATCTCTTCCATTTAACTCAATAACTATCCGTGTGTGTGTGCGTGTTTAAATAATAGTGCTATATATGAAAAAGAAATCACTTGTCACAAAATATTGAACCGAATATGGCTTAAAAGTAATGGCCACTTGATAAGAAAGATACGCGCAATCAATTGTATGAGTTTTCAAAGTAACAGGTATTTGCATGGACGTGAATATAGTATGTGCATCCATGCTATATATATGACTCACACACACACACACAATGGGTAACATATAAGAATCATCAAACTGAAAAAAAAAAAAATCAAATAGAAAACTAACGCGTGTGTATGCATATTAGCAAGCACATTATAATTATATACCTTCACGAAAAATATGCTAGATTCCGGGGCTCTCCCAGTGATAAAGGAATGGAATCTCGTTGGCTCGCTCTTTTGATCAAAGAATATGGTACACGTGTGCGTCCATCCTCGCCCCTCATCTCCACACGTGAGTGTCAGAGATATACAGAGAGAGACTCTCAACACAAAGAATCAGAGCCACCGAAAGCCATATATATAATCTCAGTCGCGATCTTCTCCTTGTTTATGAGATTCTAAGCAGTAGATTGTGAGAATCCAAGTATAAATCGACAACCCTCCAGAAACAGCCTTACCATATATTTATATTCTGTGAAAGTTTAACAGATGGTCACTACTCACTCCAACATATACCATTTTCATCTGTCATTAATTATGCGTTTATAATGATCTCGCACAGTGGCCTGTCCGTGAATTAATGGAGGCTTATGCAAATGCAACTAAATGAATAGGGCATCATTTTTCTTCTTCCAACTTGTGAGTCGTGTGATAAATTAAACTACTAACTGTAGTCTTTATCTCACATGCGTTGCTTTATGGTTGGGCATCTAAAAAGCACAAGCTCTTTGGGATGTGCTTTTTTTTCAATGACACAGGCCTTTATTATAAGCCATCCCTATAAATAGTCTAATACACTCTAGCTCATTTCAAAATGACCTTAAGCATCATATAATTTTCTATTTATATTTCCCCAGATACTCCTGCTAGCTCCTTAGACATCCGCCCAACACAAACCATTGGATCGAATTCAGCTCTTGGATTCGGTCTGATGGTTTTGGAGTTCTAATTAACGAGTCTAAGGTAATCTAATCTATAAGCCCGGGTTCTTCCCTTTTATTTTTTCATTGTTTTTCTTAAAAATACGTTCTGTATGTCTTTAACTCTCTTGTGTTTGTGGAACAGAATAATATTTGTACATAATTAGAACAAGAGAGAAGAAGTACGTATAGTAGAAGAAAATTAAAGATGGACAAGGTGACAAGGTTGGCGTCTGAAAACCGGGTAGTGATATTCAGCAAGAGCTCATGTTGCCTGTGCTATGCGGTGAAGATACTGTTCCAAGAACTGAAGGCGAACCCAGAGGTTCATGAAATCGACCAAGAGCCAGAAGGTCGGGAAATGGAGAAAGCCCTAATGAAGCTGGGCTGTCCTGCGCCTGTGCCAGCTGTTTTCATCGGAGGGAACCTTGTGGGCTCCACCAACGAAGTTATGTCCCTCCACCTAAGCGGCCAGCTCGCTCAGCTCCTCAAATCTCCTCAACCTATCTCTTGAATTTCAAGTTCCAACATATATTATTCCCCTACCTTACTAAAGCAATAAATTGTGCCCCTTCAGTCCTAGCCTAATCATTTTAATCAGTATTATTGTTATTGAATTAATATAGTCCTCCCAGTCTCGTGTATGTTTCAAGTGTTTTAACATTCTAGCATTTCATTAGTTATATATATATGTAATGTAATCTGATATTATATGTATCTGTATTCTTAATGAAGTTTGATTATATTTACGTACTACCTATTGTTGTCCCGCTGAAATGATTGTGCTAGCTACACAGACACACACTCTTCCCGCATATACATGTGAGTGTGTGTTCTGCACTTCTGCTTTGTTGATTACACCAATATTTGACCTGCCACCATAGGCATATAGCACGATAAGATCTGCAACAAGTTGTGGTGTGTTTGGGAGCATCCCCAAATACAGTACAAGAGGACTGATTTTCGGTTAACGGGGTTTCATAGTTGATACCGTCAAACGTGAGATGCTAAACACAGTGTGCCACCCAAACCAGGTTTAATTTTAGTATTTTACTCTTAAACGTACGTGTGGGTCCATCGCCCCATGCTTTCTTTCCCCAACTCGTAAGGCAAAATATTATTTTTTGAGAAGATTACGCGTAAATCTGGTCATGGCTAATTCTGATCTGACATATATATACCAGAATAACTCGGGCGGCCATGTTTCTCGTGTGCAGGATTTGAATGGGGAATAAGCCAGCTAAGTGAAGTCTGACACAGATGTATAGTTCAATCTTCAAATAAAACTTGTTTTAAGGGGAGAAGAGAATATATGGAGTAGATTACATAGAAAAAGTGGGCGGAGAAAAACAAAAAGCAGTCAATCAGTTGATGCAGAGTGTGTTAGCGATGTTTGTATATATGTTTAAAAAGTGGCCAGGGGGAATTCTCTCGACCATATTTGTTTTTCTTCTGATGATATATATGTATGTAGTGCTGAGGATTCTTCAACGTTATCTCCAATAAAGGAAGGAATTACATTCCTTGCTTTAGAGAAAAGAAAATATGGCATTCACTTTTATTCTTTTCCTTATGCCCCACTAACTACTAAACGAGTGAATATCATCAAATCGGCTCTGATCTCCAGCGAACACCCAACGGTGAACCTGGTGCTGTGATTGTGTGAATGAAATCCTAAGCTTTTTCCCTTCGTCCTATTATTCAGATTTTGGGATATATATCTCGCACAGATCTACAAAAGGTGTGGCTAGCTTATATTATGCGACATATAGGAATTAGGAAGTGCTTAACTACGAGCTGTTTAGTTTTTCGCCATTGAAGAAGATTTTCGTCCCTTCCCTACATGTATTATTCTATTCAAATTAATCTTAAGCACCGTAGGTCAATTACTAAATATGAATACTTAATTACCTATCTCAAACGATTACGCCTCACATTGTAAGGTTCTGTCTTGGTGCTTAGTACATAGTCGTGGGCATTATTGTGTATAGTGGTGAGCAGTTAGTTTTTCGGTAAAAACCGAAATAATCAAAAACAGAATAAAGCGCCGATTTCAAACACCGATTAATCAAATTTCATTTAATTACTGAATTAACCGGTTTTTTTTTTAATTATCTATAAAATGAAATTTTATATATATATATATAATAATTTCTAACAAAATATTATTTTTTATCCTTAAGATTAGATTTAGGGGGGAAATATATAAAATAAATTAATTATATTTTAAAGATCTATAGATTTTATCTAATATAATTCAAAATCTACACCTGTTTAATTATAAAAACGTGCATTTATCAAATAGTATATATCAAATATAAATATATTATGTATATTTCTGTTTTAACTGAAATATTTTTCTAATAACCGAACAACGAATTTTCAGAAAAAGAAACCGAAATTTTACCGAAAACTGAATTAAGTTCAGTTCAATTTTTGGTTTCAGTTCTAATTTACTCACCTATTTACAGTAACTATTATAAAACAAAATTAAATCTTAACATTGCGAAAGATTAACCGTTAGACTCAAAACCTTTGCTAATGTGGAGATATTTTTACATACTTTGATATCAATTAGCAGAGTTGGGGAAATTATTAGCTTTCTTTTTACAATGGAGCCTAAAAAAAGGCCAGCTCTAATGTACCCAACGTTTAAACAAGTTATATATATATAAGAATTTTGAATATAAGGACACCATTGCTTATGGGTATTGGCGGGGGATCAGTTTTTTAGAGAATTTTTAACTGAGCTAGTGGGCTCATGCTTTTGCATATGCTCGTTCTTGGTGAAATTTATACGCACGTACGCTATCATTGAATAATAATAATTGATCAAAAATATTCTAGGGAAAAAATTAATCTTTTTGGTTTTTTGAATTTTGACTCAATTGTTAGTATAACTCATTCCTAGGCACTATAGAGTTTGCTAGCTTAATAGAAGAGAAATTAAAGTCTTTCAACATCTGAACAATATCTGGATAATATTTGTAGACTCCTTCGATGCACCACCATATTGCCAAAACCCATTCTTCAAACAATAAACTTCAAGGTTAGCCCGGCCCGCATTGTATAGAGGAGAAATTTGAACTGTGTATCCAATGTGGGTAACATTTCTTCCATATTATGAGGCTATGAGCTGAAGAGTGTTAGTATTTAGGTATCTTAAAGATAATCTGTAAGGACAGATAAGTACATTTTTCTACTTTATAGTATTTCATTATTAATAAATGAGTATATTTTATCTTTATCATATTTATGTCTCACTTTTATTTTAAAGTAAATATGTGTTTGAAACTAAAAACCCTAGGAATAAAATATGTGTTAATCTTGAATATCAATGATAGAGATCATGATCATGATCATGAGAGCTTGAGAACACTGTATATCTATTACCTAAGACTTGTTCCTAGTCTTGAATCACCAAGAAAAGACATTGATGATCTCAATAAGACTAGTACGACATTATCTATTTGTATAAAGATACAAGTTAGAAACCTTATGGAATAAAGGCATGGAGATGTCTTAGCTGATGTCGTGGGTGGATCTGTTGGAGAACAGATAGCACCGAACAAACCCGCTGAGAGACTCCTCAAAGATTCATTATAGAAAGTATCATTGGATATGTAAAGTCTCTCATCGTTTGGTAGTGTGGATTGTCCTAAACTTAAAGTTGTCATCGAACACTATGTCTTAGGGTTATACTTTGACTGTACAACTCTATCCGCCTGAAAATGGGGAAAACAATGTACTTTTGGATGTAACTCGAATACATGAGGGACATGCTGAGAGGACTCACAGTTCCTTACAAGGGATTAGTCATTCACAAGACCGATAGAGCTTGGATGGCTTCTAATCAACTCGGAAGTCTGTGCGCACAGCAAGTGATCATGAAGAGTCATGATCTGTTGTAGAGCTAATATAAGAAGATTCCTAGTTCTGTGAATTAGCTACATTTAGTCAATTAAGAGAGATTATACTCTATCTTTGCTTTCGACTAACTGTGAATGACGATGTAAGAGATGATATATGCACGGTATCCAAATATGAAAGGTAAATCACTTGATCAACTCAATTAGTTTTGGGGCCGCAGAACATTGCTAGTGTCTTATGAGGTCATTAAATAAATTGGGCCCGTTAAAGGGGTTTTTAATTGGTCCAAGTTTATTTATATCAGTAACTAATTGGGCCTAATGGGTCACACACAAAGGTTATTCCCGATTGTTTAAAATTAGCAAACTTGGACCAATAATTGTTATTGGGTTTTTATCAAGAATAAATGTGTAATTGGGTTGGAGTGAGACTCCAAGCCCAATGAGGATATTTGAATTTTAATTCAAAAGGTTAGGCTATAAAAGATAATTCTGAATTATCTTTATATATATATATATCCAATAATGATTGGGTGAAGATAGGAGAAATAATAAATGGTGATTTATTTAAGAATGATTTTGAATTTTAGTTTAAGAGATGAATGTTATTCATCATCTTAAATTATTATTCAATCAATCAAGATATCAATTTAATTCATTATGATTTGGATTTTCCAATTTAAGTTTGGATTGGACATTTCTTGTGAGCACTTAAATTAGTGTTAGACTCTTATAAAGTGCTGACTTTTTGTGTGCCCTTTTTGTGGACGTTTTTTTTAAGAAAAAAAAGGAAATAAATGTGATCAATCATCTTAAATCAATCCAACAATCAAAATATGAATATGATTCATCATATCAAATTCAATCAATCAATCAAGATGTGAATTTAATGTGACTTGGTTGACAAGCAGTGGATTTATTATCTAAAACTCCTTTCTTAGTGCATGAGCTAAAAATTCCTAAGGCAATTAGGACTAGGAATTTTTGGTCCACCAAGGCTATAAAAAGGGGAGGGTTGGACGTTTTTTCGGACATCCTTATGCTCTTTAAATTTTGGTCTTTACCAAAGGTTTAGAAAGGAAAAGACACCATCTATAAAAGGGTAAGGTTCCAACCTTGTTCATTCTATCCATAACCTAATTCCAAGAAATCATCACCTTCTTGAAAAGAGAAAAACCCAAGGAGACCAAACCTCAATCTTGTCTTCGCCTAGCAAACATCCAAGGAGCGGGAGGTTTCAAGAGAAGGAGTTCTCGTTACAATCGGGGGGATACCTATGTGGATCAACGTTAGAGGACATAAACAATCTTGAAGTCTTCAAGTGATTTAAGGTAATCCTAATCTCCAATAGTCGTTTTAGCAAATTATCCTGAAACTCATGAATATTATAAATTGTTATGAATTCTCATGAGTAACATAAAGAGTTACAGATTAATAATTAATAACTAATTAGTGTAATGAGTTAAGGTTAACAATTCATGAGGATCGTAAAGAGTTACGGGTTTCCACAACGATTAAACAAAATTTTTGTTTTCAACCTTATAAAACTTTGCATGAAAGTCATGTAATAGGCGAAATAAACCAACAAAGAGAAGATCGTTGGTAACAGATTCATGCTTTGTAGTAAACTTTCCCTTAAGATCTATACTTCTGCATTATAATGGTCTATCCAAGCAGATCTAAACTAAAATTTTAAAACTTTAGAACAACAAGTCGAAGAAGAACCTACAATTGGCTTTGATGGAATTTGTAGAAGATGAGCTATCTTGATGAAAGAATTACCTGATGTCGAACTTCCTTAGGAACCAATTGATGAGGAGTAGAGATGTGTCCTTCATGAAGGGTCCTATTTCTTTTCCTCCATAAGATGTTTAAGAGCAAGATTATAGAGATGATCCGCAAAGATTAATTCTCTTAAAAGAAAACATACTGATTATGTGACGATGATATATAAAAGTTTCAAATTGCCAAACAAGAGTTCTACTCCCTCCGATCCATAATATAAATGCTTTTAAAAGATTATATTGACTTGGTCCAAAAATATAAGTAATTTATAAGATAATCAATATTTACTTTTAGCTTTATGAAATTAATACTTATTTTCAATTTTATTCACTTATTAAATTTTCAAAACACGTGTTTCAATAAAGGTAAGTTTTTTTTTAAATATATTTAATAAGTTAACTGCTATAAATGTTAAGAAGGCTTGGGATGCCCGGCTAGAGCAAATATCACTATGCCGGATTTGGCTTCTTTTCTTTTCTAGTCCGTTCTCATTCTTTATCCTTTTTATAACCATTGGATCAAAATTTAATAGTCTACATTTAATGCTATTAATATTTTTTCCCTCTTATAAAAGGAAGAGAGAGAAGGATGGGAAGGAAATGAAGAGAATGATGGAAATAAAATTAAATGTGGATCATTACATCTTAATCCAATATTCATAAAGAGGATAATCCAATATTCATAAAGAGGATAAAGGATATGAACGAACTAGAAAAGAACAGGAGAGAAACTAAGTCCACCATGCCACACATCAAGGCCAGGCCAGAAGTTTGAGAAGTCAAAGAGTAATGACCCAGGAACGGCGTAGTCGTCATTTCGTGTCCTTTGATCCGGCCAAAAATAAGTCTCTTTTTGTTTGCAAATATGCAGACGTGGGCAGACCGGTCAATATTATTATACACTTTACATCGTCCGTACTCCATATCCATATACGCAAGAGGCAAAAAAGGGAAAGAGAAAAAATCGCTGTCGCTCGATTCGGCAGTAATAACTCTTACTGCAAGATCCTCTCTGAATCGGAGGAGGTGGATTTTTACCAATTGAAGCAGCCAGACCCTAGAGTAAGAAAACTAGGAAAGAAAGGTTTCACGAAGAACCGCGACATCGAGAGTAACGATCAGATCTCTATCCCCCAGGGCACTGTTTGCCCGATCACTTGCGCGCTCACTGATCCTCCATCAATGCCTTCTTGATCAGGTAATATTCGTCACCATCTCTTTCGCTTGTCGTGCATTTCCAGACCTTGGCACTCAACTTCCTTCTCCAAATTTTAGGATTCCTTGGATTCATAATTCCTTTGCTAAATGTCACCATTTTCTTTCCCATTAAACTCAAGATGTCGCACATGGCCAATAAAGATGTCGCATCACTTTTGTAGTGCGTAAATATGAGTTGGCGAGTCGTGACCATTGTGATTTCGGTTTTTCAAGTGCTTTGTATATCTAGGGTCCGATTTGTTTTTAAATTCCTAGAATCGCATTCTTTGTTGAAAGTTGTAGGCAATCGAACAAAATTCGAATTCCTCAATTCCCTGTGGTTTATTTCTATGGTATAGCTCAGTTCGTATGGAATGAATTCTGATTGATGGTGTAATTGGATTGTGACCTCGGAGAATCCAATCTCCTTTGTCTTTAAATTCCCTATCTGTACGCAGTGACATCTCATAAAAGATTGTATGAAGAAGCAATTAAATCATATGGGGTGTTCACTTGGCTGTACTGGTACTGCGGCTGTCAACTCAGATGTGCAATATATGCTTGTTTAATATGATAGGGAAACTGGTAGATTCAGAGGTTAGTTATATTTTATAAATGATATTTTGATAGCATACTTGCTTATATATTATATTCTTCATTTCCATGTTTTAGTAGTTTGATTTCTGATCTTTGAAAATGAAAATGTTCCATGTTTTGCCAAGAGTTGAAAAATTGGAACTCGTGGTTCCGCCCTTCGACTATCGTCTGTGTGTTTTGAAGGAAGTTTCAACTATTGCGTTTTATACTAGAAAATGCAGCACTTTTTATTTCATGAAAGGTCGTGACTTATTTACTTGTTAGTCTCTAAAACATTTTCAGTTTTTCACACTGTTTCTAAATCCAAAGTTATATGCTGGGTCAAACATCTTTTTGAATGAAATTTATAATTCTAGGATTCAGGGCTAAATAGTAGAATTATTTATTTCTTTTAGGACCAAAATGTACATGTCTTTTCTCATTCTTTAAGTTCGTTCCTTTTGAAGAATCGAACTGATTAGTGGTCTGTTTATGCCAAAGTCTTCTTTATGGTTTTAAAAACTCACATATAATTGATTGTAAATGGACTGAAGTTATGTGAATGGATAACAGGTAAGTAAGGTGAGACAGAATTCTCTGTTCGAAGAAAGTGCTGCTTTGCTGTTATATAAGCTTGGCATAGTTGTGCGCACAAACTATGGCTGAAGGAGATGAACTGGTTGAACTTAAATTCCGCATATTTGATGCAACAGATATAGCCCACAGTACTTATTCATCATCAACAACAATTGGCACCCTTAAACAAAGGGTGGTCGCTGAGTGGCCTCAAGGTTTGCCATCTTATTCTGTCATGTCTGTATGAATTTGTTTTTGGTTGAGTTTAATATATATACTGCTAATAATTATTTATTTTAATCGAAGTTAAGTATATATGAGGTCAGGCCTCTTGAATAAAAGTAACATTCATGTTGAATTGCTACATTGATGATAAGGTTATATGGCTTAAAGACGTTGCCAGATGGTATTATTTTTTAAATTTATAGAATCACATGATATTTGGCTTTGTAACATGACGTTTTGGTACTATTGTTTTCCAATTACTTAAACCCCTATAATGCATGTAGGGGTTATTTATAGAATCACATGATATTGAGGATAATTTGTGGCATCCATATAGAGCTGAGGGGAGTAGTTATCTAACTAATGAAGAAAATGAACGTATTAATCAAGTATATATATATGTATATAGAGTTTATATATTTGACAGCATACCAACCAACTTTATGAAATTTAAGAAATCTCCCTGGATACTGTATGTCTTCCCCACCTTGTAATGGAGTCTTGGCATTTACAGGAAAAACAATTTCACCAAAGTCAGCTGCCGAGGTAAAACTTATTCATGCTGGTAAAGTTCTGGAAAACAACAAAACTCTAGCTGATTGCAGAATAACTCTCGGTGATGTTCCTGGGGGTGTTATTACCATGCACGTTGTAGTGCAGCCACCTGTAACTAAGAACAAGACAGGTTTGTTCAATGTGCTTTAAATGCTAAATTTTGTGAGTTTAGTGGATTCACCCGATATTTGTTTGGAAGTTTGTGTGTGTGCACCTGTTCCTGAATCACACTTAATCTTTCCCTTGCGTTACCATGCAGATAATAATCAGGAGGACAATCAGAAGATGAATTCATGTTCATGTATTATCCTTTAGATTACGAAGCCCAAATACCTTCTGGCTGCAGTTGAATATAACATTGCATTTTTGGTATTAAAAGCTTGATCGGAAGGCACGGAGCTCTTCGACCCAAACAGATGTTTCGTGTTGCCAAATTGTTTTTCGTGCTTACATTTGGTTTGAATTCATTTTCTAGTCACTGTCTTTGGAAAGAAATCAAGTATTTGCATTGTACTACTCGGATCTCAGCAAATCCAAATTGGAGTCTTGAGGGCCACAAACCGTGCGTACCTTTACTTCCTAAGCGTGGCATCATTGAAGTAGAGGATCATACTTTTTTCTTTTTTAAACATATGTTTAGATGTACATGTATTTAACGAATGGAGCATGGCAGGTTGGGATTGGTGGCAGACACCTGTATGTGTGTGACGTTATGAGGTGATACTTCATTGGGTGAAAATTTAGAAATGAACAAAGAAATAGAAGTAGTTTTTTGGATTTGGATGAAGGGATTTTACGGAAACAAGGGTGTTGATTGGGTGGTGCCAAGCGCTGGGCTTTGGGGTATCTGCAAGGGTCCGTAATAGATGTGGAGTCAGGGTTACAGGCAGGAATACTCGTATTTTCGGAATGTGATTCGATCAAATTGATGGTGTCAATTTGGTCCTTAAAGGAGGTTCTCAAGTCCTTGATTGCTTATTGCTACGGAGTGGTAAATTGAACTTGTGCCCAAGAATCGTGTGGCTGATTGGATTGCCTATTGTTCCCATGAGATGGAGGCATGGAGCTTGGATTGAAGATCCTCCGCAAACCACTTCTGTTCGACCCTTTTTTTTTTTTTTTTACAATTTTAATTCGAAAATTCAATCTTTCTTTATATTATTTTCACAATGAATTTTCATTTTAATTTATCTTGTTGCTCATCGTTTTTTGTTCGAACGCACTCAATGGAGAAGTTATTGATGTGTCTGCTTTGCCGTGGTCACTATTCATAATTTTCTTGTTCAACAGTCTTCTCTCAAATCCAGTTGTTAATGGGTGAATTTGGTTATTAATTAAGCCTTGTCTCGGTGCTTTCCCTGGGAAAAAACGGGTTGACGGAGTATTGTAAGGAGTTCAAGAGGCCAAAATTTCTCTTTGGATTTAATGGCTACTAGTATTTTGCTTTGTAGTGTGTAGAATCCAGTTAAAATTGCATCACTATCATCTTGTTTTGACATTTAAATTTCGAATTCTTTCCCTGCTGGTCAATTACACGTCATCTTCTTGTTTGGATTAGGATTCTCTTCTATTACAAAAATAGAAGATGCTCCTCTTTCCTCACATTTGTGGATATTTAGTTCAAAAAATAGTATAATATTCATATAGAAATTGACAGAGAAATTAAGATCACGATAAAAACACCAACTAGATTTCATAATAACTATAAAGATAACTCGAACTCGAATCATTCTAGAATATTCAATCCAAAATATTCAAAACAACAGACAATGTTCATCACAACAAAAAAGAGTGAATGGATTTGTACTTCTCTGTTTTTCTTTTGTATTACTTGTCTACTTCTCTTTATTCAACCTGTTGTTAAAAATAATATATTATAGAAAAATATAGATTGGTCCTAACTAAAACACTCTTATAAACCTCAATTCAACTTAGATGGATAACTTAGGCCGAAAAGGGTTAAGAATAGGAAAGTGTGGATGGTTAGGGGTTATTAGAATATAAAAAATAATCTAATGTGTGAATGGATAAAAAGGATATTTTTTTAGCCTAAAGAATAAAAAGGATATTTAAAATGAGGTAAATCAGATATGGAAGACAATCTAACTATATGGAGATTGACTAAGGTTATGTACTAATTGAGCTGTTGCTACTGTGTATACAGTAGTATATAACAATAGTGAGAAGATTTATGCGCTAAGTAATTAAGGCTAGATGTAAAAGAATATAGCAATATAAATGGGAAGGTGCAGAAAATTGATATGGGATGGTTTTGTGGGTAGAAAAGTTGGTGTGGCATAAGAAAATTGGAGATGGGGTGAATAAAAGTAAAAGAGGATCATAAATAGAAGTCGCTGAAGAGAGGGTTGGGAATCATGGTGATTTGTTGTTCGTCAGTGGATATGGATCCTTCATTCATCTCTATCAACTGCTTTGCGAAGTTATGAGACCAATGCTCCTCCTCCTCCTCCTCCTCCTCACTTTCTTCCTCATTCTGATTCTCCGCCACCTCTTTTGTCTTCTCACACTCTGTTTCCTGTTTCCTTTTTCTTTTCTTTTCATCTTTTTTTATCTGCTGCTTCATATTAATCGCCTGCAAATTAGCAGAACCCATACAAGTAATCAAGCCGTCTAAATTCATAAATGCATAATGCTTCCTATTGTTAGTGTGATGGAGCAGGATTACATTTTAATTAATGAAAAAGGATATTCAAAATATAAACCAGGAAACAGGGGAGGTAGAAAGTTACCGGCAGAGCAAGGACGATAGGCCTCTTTTCCCGGGCGTCTTCTTGTCCTGTTCTTGTTGTTTGGTGAGCATCTCTTGGAATCATTCCCTCATCAATCCCATGAATACAAGAATGTTCCCCGCCCTGAATCAAAAGAAAACGAAAACAATATCTGAGCAAAGACACAAAACTTGCTAGTAATGAATGCTACGAGTACAATATAAATAGTTGATTAAAGCAGAGAACAATTTAAACTGCTACATCATGATAATGGCCGGGTGGAAGATGATCAGTTGAGTTTAAAGTCATGGTCACTTCTTGTCCCTGGTATTGCTTTGCCAACGAGAAGATTTGCGAAGACAATATGTTTAACTTGAGGGTCACGAATCGAAAATTTGAATTATGATTATCGTAATGCTACCCAGCCAATTAATCCAGCACGTTTTATATACTGGTTGCATGAGAAATCCTATTTCATAAAGGATAATGTGATTTTTTTTTTTAATAATATCATTACTATATATACTTCTAATATCTTTCAAATTTAAGATATCATTATTATAATTGTTTTAATATAATTTTTTTATTGGAATAAATTATATACGCGCACACACTCTTATACAATTAATTACATTACCGCAATTTAATATAATTTCACCAAATTTTAATAAAATTTTGATTAAAATTTTAATAAATTTTAAACGCTCCAATATAAATTCATAAATGATGGAAACTAGATTTAAACAAAGTTATCATAATTTGTTATATAAATGATTGTAAAATAAACCATATATAATATCTCAAGTGCAAGTCACCGGCCGTTGGGCGTCTATTTTTATATTATTTCTAAAAATAAAATATTTAAAAAAATCTATGCAGATTTAAACCAAATAGGAAAGAAAAGCAGCCCCTTCTCCGATGAGCCTGAAACTGCCATTATTAAATGCAACTGAAAATGACATGTAACACCTTTTAACAATCAATTATCAAACAAAATAGAAATTTGTATTGACAGCAATTAAGTGATTAACAGCGTCAGCTCATTAAAATTTACTTGAAGCAATCAACAATTACAAAGGGATTCAAATCCGCGTCTACATATAATTAATCGATTCGGATTCTCTTATTTCTCACTAAATTACACCCTTCATTAATTAATCATGTACTTCGTCCACAACAAATTATTGTGTCAAATAAACAGGAGAATAAAATATTCCAACCGGTAAGGCGGTAATAACCTCTACAAAATAATAATAATAATAACATTTCAACTTTCAAAACCTCAAAAAGTCTGTCAAAACATAAAAATAATAGAAAAATAATAAGGGACTAATTTAGAATTTTAAAGGATTAGTAATTTTATCATAATACCCCCAATTTTTTAAATTTTTTTTTTTAAATGACACCCCTCGCCGGAGCACCACTGTCTGCTGGCTCATTTGTTTATCTTTTAAGTTAAATAAATATTAGAATAAATCTTGTTTGTTAATTTAATCTTTTATCATACTAAATCTCTAATTTATCCTTTGACAATTTATTTAATATTTACTATTAGTTATCTTTTTAATATTTGTACTAATACATGTTTCAACAACACAATCAAAAAATTGATTTTTTTTACACAATTACATGTTTAACGCAATATATCTTACTAATTTAAATTATAAAACCGACATAGTATCGTAATATTCTCAAGATCGTATTATTTTATAATCTTTCAAGTTAACTAAAAATGCATATACCAGCCAACATATTTGTTTAGAAGATACATTGTATGATATAATTAAGTTTAAAGAGTAAATTAATGAGAGTAAATATTTAAAATTATAAAAAAAATAAAAGGGAAAATTTTAATAAACTCCCAAAGAACCAAATTTATTTCAGTCAACCCCCTAACATTTTGAAAATTCATTACACCCTAATTATCAAAATAAAATAAGTTTTATAAGTAAAAAGACAATAATATCCGTTACTTTATTTTTTTAAAAAAGATTTGGTTGTCGCAAGAGCCGAGAGCTCCTGAAATTGGTCATCCACAGCGGCCAGCTGGAGCGGCAACTGAAGATCGGCCATTGACGCAAAAAGAAAAAATATGTTTCGCTGTGTTCAAGTGGGTCTCCGAACGTTTGACGCAAAATCTCCTTCGACGTCCGACAAATCCTACTACTTCATCATGGACACTGGAAGTTCCCTGGCATGGACTCAGTGTGAGGACTGCAAGCTCCAAGACAACCACCGTTACAGGCCAAAGGTTTAATAATGGGAGGAGTGGCGATGTGTGAGGAATTCATTAATGGAAGGCATCTGCTTTGTGAAATTGAAAAGGGGTGATTTTGGTGAGTAGGGAAGAATGAGCTCCAGTGAGAAGCCGCCATTGATGCGACTGTGGGAAGCTCGTAGGCATGACAGGAGGAGGAGGAGGAGAGGAGACGTCGTGGTGAGTGTTATGGAGGCCATATGCGTAAAAAGTAGCTAGTGAGATATCTGTTGATAGAGAGAGGTTGCTGTGTGAAGGATTGTATTGAAGAGGAGCTGCTTTTATACTGAAGACGAGGGTACGAGACGAGGTGAAGTGGGACCCAGTATTCTCATTCCTGTTCATGTGGAGTTTTGAGCTTTTACCAAAAATGATTTGTCCAAAAACTTTTACTTGCTAGTTGCGTCACTTGCGTGTACTTCTTTGCTTGTCCGGACCTTCTCCAAGGATATCATTTCCCACACTGGTCAGAAACTTGTCCAAGGTTCACGCGCATTGCTCAGACCTTATCTAAGTTTTGCCCACCATTACCTTACCTGCGCCGGATCTTGCCCAAGGGCCACGCAGATTGCCCACACTTGTCATGGCGTTGCCCAAGCAACGCTCACTGGCAGCCCGGGAACGGCGCCGATCACCCAACATCACGCCTCATTCCATTTGCATCCAAACCGACTCTAAATAACAGATATCTCGGCTCTTGTATTGATGAAGAATGTAGCGAAATGTGATACCCACAAGAGTCTTTGAAAACAAGTTACTCTTGAAGCCATTAGACCCAAAACACATCTGCCTAGGTGTTACGCAACATCGCCTCTATTTCTTGCCTATGTACAGGGAATGTATTTACTTATCCTAAGCCTATACTATTTCATGTAGAAACAAATCGTAACCTCTTTTCCTAGTGGGCTAATTATCTTTATATGTATTCTCAGCAATCACTTATTTTGAAGTTTCCAAATGCCAATTACCATCACATTTATTACATATATATGATTAATGTTGTTATGGACTCATATATGAAGCCTAACGACTGTGCGGCCCAGCAAGGACAATTCATGACAGAATCTTTTTCAATCAAGTAAAATGCTAATTGGCCTATAATCAAGGCTATAATCTCGGAACATGCAGGTAGTACGCTTGAGACGTGCAGGTAGTGCGCCTGGGAAATGCAGATTGTACGGCGGAGACATGGGCCTAGAGGTACACAGAGCCCTTGAACCAAAACCCTAAAGGTAATCTCTATAAATAGGAGATTAATCTAGAAGGTGCGCATTCTCTATTCATCTATTTTACCATACAGTCACACTAAGTACACACCCCACCCCTTTTGGCTAAACGTCATTCCCAGTGTAGCTCAGTGATCCATTGATATTCTTCGATGTCTTCCTCATAGACATCCTGGAACAATCATCCTCTCTTTGATATCTACATATAGATATCTCGGAGAGAGTCATCGATCCAATATAAACATCTTAATCCATTGATACTAGACATCTATGTTCTATACAACAGAACAAATGTGCCCTCAAATGTAGAAATATGAAAGTTTGAAACTACCCGTTACGTACATCTATAAAAATATGAAATAAAGGGAATGTTGGGAAATGGAAATATATATATTTTTTTTTAGAAGGATGATATATTGAAACCACTAAACGAAAGTTACACAGGAGAAATTAATCACAGTTTGTCATGAGATGCTAATGGCCCTACATAATCAGAACAAACATCATAAAAGCTAGAAAAGGAAATTCATTTTTTTGCTAGACAATCAGCAACTCCATTGCAAGACCCGTGGGATGAAGTGCCAACGTACCACCCAATCTTTCCTCATAAAATCTTTCAACTTCCAGGATATCAGGTCCCCACCAGAACCCATATTGTCCCTACGTAACAACTCAATGAGTTCCTTCGCATCAGACTCCACAATGATCTTTCTGCAGCCCAAATTCCAAGCTAACTCAAGTCCCTTAAAAATGCCCCACTCCTCAGCTTGAAAGGCCGAGCACTGACCCAGGGAGTAAGAGAAACCAGCAATCCAATTCCCCTCATGATCCCTAAGACACCCCCACAACCAGCAGCATGAGTATACTGGGCTACTGCTCCATCAACATTCAATTTATCCAATGCAAATATTATTCCAGCTAGCCAACAATAATTTGTATAATTAACTCTTAGAAGGCTCTCTTGAATTTGGGTTTTCAAATATGGGCCATGGTTTTGGAAAAATCGATTATGTTAAAAAAAAAATTGTGTGCTAACCAGTAACCATCTCTCTTAGCTTCTATCGGATTTTCACTAAACTCTTCATACCTTGTTTTTTTATTACTCTTAAGCCCAATGATCCTACTGACTGGCCCTTTTTCATCATTTATTGTATCAATATGCGGAAGGCCTTCTTCTTGATCCATATCAGGCCCAATCATTACATATATACATCTTCAAGGTGGCGATGATGAGTGTTAAACGGCTTGCTGTATCATAAACATGATCAGTGTGTGTGGAAATTCATGATCATCACAAGGAGAAGGGGTTTCTTAATTTAAAGAGATCAACATATCTGATTTTAACTTAGATAGCCATGAAATGTGTATAGTACAGGAGAGTTTGGAACGAAAGTCGTAAATATTGGTGAAAATACTTTCAAGATAGCAGTATCACTAAAATAAGAATCTGTGTAACTAATACGCATAATCTTGTAAACATACAATACTTATGCACATATAGAAAAAACCAGTAAAAACTCACAAGACTGCCGAATATGGTAATGAACAATGTAGAAATCCGGGCCCAACATACGTTGTATCCTTAAGACAATTTTGCTCCCTCAATACGGATGCCGAAGGTTTCTGAGCAATTGTCTCCCAGGATAGAGCGGATTATTCGTCTTCGAATGATGGCTCTCTCAAATCAAGCCCAAGCGAATCCAATGAGTCTGCTTTAATCGCACGGATGTAACTAATAGTAAAATGTATGGGAGCGTAGTGTTAGAAAACGAGTGTGTTTTTCTGTCATACGCACGTCTATTTATAGACGATGAAACAATCAGATGGAGTCCCGTCGGCGAACCGACGTGACCGGCGGTGGCGAACCGACGCGACTTCTTATTCATAACCCATGGGACACAAAAATCTAACAATCCCCCACATGGATAAGAAGTCAGTCCATCGTGACTAAGTGCAAAATAAATATGTATGCAAAGTGCGATTCGTCTACGAGCAAGAATCGCATCGAGAAAGGTAGGGGTTGCCTTTGAACCTTCTCTAGTAAAAACCTATCGGATATACTGGTCAATCAGTGGACGTGCTGCCTTGAACTGTCGACCTTTTTGTGTATACCAAGACAATAGGAGTCACACAGTTGCTCCTCTAGCATCGTTGGTTCTCATGCTGTGTCCATTTTGGCCCTGGACACCGCCTGGTTCTGTGAGTGTTCTAGAGAATCGGCTGTTTTAAATTCTCATAGAAGCGGCACACACTTCACACTCACATAGGTGATCCCTGTGATGTAAGTCAACATACATCATCTGAACACATCAGATTAAGAAACCATTAAAAGCTTAAAAGCTTACCCTTGTATATATGCACTGTCTTGTCTAGGAATGAGTATGAGTTTAAAACTCCACAGTGTTAACAGTCGATTGTGACTTAGTTGTCTCTTTGAACCTAGTTTGTGGGATCTCCACTCTACTAGGTAGAGTTACCGCGACAATCAACAATGGATCGGCCTTAAACCCATTCCTTTGGACAAATTTTTAACTAACTCTCTAGGAATCCCTTTTGTCAATGGATCCGCTATATTCTCTTTTGATTTCACATAATCAATTGAGATGATTCCATTCGAGAGTAGTTGTCTAACGGTATCATGTCTACGACGTATATGTCTAGACTTTCCGTTGTACATGACATTCTTGGCCCTACTAGTAGCTGCTTAACTACTAGTATCATAGTGTATACACACTGTTGGTACCGGCTTTGGCCAATTAGAAATGTCGTCAAGAAAATTACGAAGCCACTCAGCTTCCTCACCAGCTTCATCTAAAGCAATAAATTCTGCTTCCACAGTTGATCTTGCAACACAAGTATGCTTGAATGACTTCCAAGATCCAACACCCCCATGAAGGGTGAATACATATCCACTTATCAATAATGTATCATTAAAGCTGGTGATCCAATTTGCATCACAATACCCTTCTAGCATTCTAGGGTACTTGTCATAATGCAAAGTAGAGTTTTGAGTTTGCTTTAAATAATCCAAAACTCTTATCATAGCTTTCCAATGAAGCTCGTTTGGATTACTTGTAAAGCAACTCAACTTGCTTACTGCGTAGGCAACATCGTGTCTAGTACAGTTCATAACCTATATAGAATGACCTAGTACTTTAGCTTACTCCTTTCGATTTTCAGCTTTGTCAGTATTTCTCAGCAGACGAAGACTGGAATCTATAGGGTTCGTCACAAGAGCTATGTTTAAACTCTTGAATTTCTCAAGAATTTTAGCAATATAGATATTCTTGTGATAAAGCCAACCCAATGATGTTATATGGATTTTAATTCCCAAAATAACATCTGCTAGACCCATATCTTTCATGTTGAACTTACTGGTAAGCAACCGCTTAGTAGCTTTAATCATTTGATTATTACTACCTGTTATCAATATGTCATTTACATAAGGACAGACTATGACAACACCATTTTCAGTATTCTGAATATAGACACACTTGTCACATTCACTAATACTAAAGTCCTTTGATCGAATTTTGCAAGCCATTGTTTCGGGGCTTACTTTAGTCCATAAAGGGACTTGATCATGCGACAAACTTTCCACTCTTGTCCTGAGACAACAAATCCCTCAGGTTGTTCTAGATAAATCTCTTCCTCTAATTCACCATTCAAGAAGGCTCTTTTTACATCCATTTGATGTAATTCCAACCCATTCAATGTTGTTAATGCGATTAACGTCCGAATGGATGTAATTATGGTAACAGGTGAATAGGTATCAAAGTAGTCTAGGCCTTCACATTGTCTGTAGCCTTTTACTACCAAATTAACTTTGTACTTATCAATAATGTCATCTGCTTTCATCTTTTTTAAGACCCACTTAGTTCCTAAGGCATATTGCCAAGAGAAAGGTCAACCAATTCATAGATGTAGTTTGACAGAATGGATTCAATTTCACTATTGATAGCCTCTTCCCAGAATGATGCTTCAGGAGAGCCCATAGTCTCTTCATGTGTTTGAGGCTCATTTTCCAACAAAAAGGTTAGAAAACTACGTCTAGGTTCCTCCTCTACAGGATCATCATTGGTCGTAGTATCCTACGGTAGCACAAGTACTACTATCATTATTACCACTTGTTTTACTTTCCTTGTTATACGAAAATACATTCTCAAAGAACGTCGAGTCCCTTGACTCAACAATCGTATTAACAAGGATATCTGATACATCGGACTTATAAACCAAAAATTGATATGCACCACTGTCAAGTGCATGACCAATAAACACATAGTCCATTGTCTTAGGTTTGACTCTCAACCTTTTGGGATTAGAAATCGTAACCTTAACCAAGCACCCCCTAACATACAACATTTAACTATAATGATGCTATAAAGATTTCACATAATTTGGTATGATACATACCCCAACTAGAAATATTTATCATCTTTGGGTGTCTAAATAAAACTACCAACATTTATGTTCAATAATTATAAAGGTAAATAATCAACCTTTGGGTTGATCCATAAACACCTTATAATAACAAAATTCATTTCACTCACAATACAAACATAACATCATAGCATCAAGGTTATAGGTAATTAAAAAATCACCGTAATATTCACACAGAATTTACTACTTTGGTGATTAACAAATCAATTATACTCTTATCCTAATATTTGGAATTAAAATAATTCATAAGAATTTACCACTTTGGTGATAAATAAATCCACCATACTTAATTCCAAACCTTAAATATTGAACATTCATATAATTGTTGTTCACAATATTTAAAACCATAAAATCATAAAATCATAGCCACAAAATTATCCAAAATTATAAAATCAAGGCTATAATTGCATTTCTACTAATACATAAAACCATGTATGCTTATACCAAGAGAAATAATAATACTATGAGAAATTAGAGCACATTTATCTCTACACTAGATAAATGATTAAATTTTCATATTACTGTCATATGCTTGTCACACAAAATATTTAATAATTCACAAAATTTGCTTTCAATAGCAAATAAGAAATCCTTCCTAATAAATTAAATAATGGCTAAGATATTCATAAATATCACCAATTTTATTCAGCCATTATTAATTCAAAAGCTTCACAAGATTTTAGGAGAGATTATAGGAGATATCAAACAAATTAATATCTCCAATGATACTATTCCCCTCTCATCCTAAAATTTAGGACTCTTAATTAAAGCTCATCATTTAACTGTTAAACATATTTAATTTCTGTAACTAGAAACCAAATAATAAAATAACAGGTATCATATCAAAATTTCATCTCTATACAATAATTAATGTAATTCAAAATATTCATTAAATAAATCAAGAAAATCTCCCGATGAAACCAAGGCATAAAATATACATTATCTTCACTTTATTAATTTAATTTTAATTTGATCCTCATTAATATAAAGAGAGATAGTAGGAGATTTATTAATTTATATCAATATTTTTTCCAGCCAAAAGAAAAAATGCAGCCTACAAAACGTACAGCCCAAAACACAAAAGAAATGCAGTTCGGCCTAAACAGAAACTAGTCCGGTTCAACATATGAGCACCACGTTAAATATACTTTAAAGTATATTTCGGCCCACATCTAATCAAAAGATGCGCTCTCAGCTTAGTGGTTAAGGCGACTTCCACCCAAACGATACGTCGCCGGTTCGATTCCCTTGTGGTGCGTCCTTTAACAAATTAATTTTTAAAAAGGCGCTCCACCATAAAATGTCCCAGGGGGTTTCGAACCCAGGGCGTGTGGGTGCGTCAAAACACTGAAGGGTGGCGCCCTGTCAGTTGCGCTGCGCCGTTTCATTGATACAGTGCGGCTTCTAAAATATAAAAACACACTGTTTCATTGGGGCATCATCTTCAACCTCCAACAGGGTCGATTTGACCCGGTTAGATCCTGAGGTCGGGTCCGTCGGACCCGACTATTCAACCCTTCATAATCGGCGTTTCCGACATTGGTTTTCCACGTTCTTGGTGTCTATCTCTTCGTTTTTCTGAGATCTACGCAATGACATCAATTTTGTGGCCCATCGTTTTATCATGACCCAATATCAAAAACCAAGTAACGGCCGAACACCCATCGACGCAAACACCGCATTAAATTCAAACTGAAGCCTATTCAGTTCGGAAAAACAAACATTCCACCGAATCGATTTGTGATTTCACGGTAAAGCATTCACAAGGAAAACAACCATAACTAGTTGTAAAAGAACATAACTATATACAGACAATAGAAAACTAGAAGCCACCACCTATGGATATAGATTCAAAATAATAATAATTATTTTATAATACCCATAAGCATATCATCAAAGAATGCAAAACAATCTCTTCCGCCCTAAATCCGAAAAATCATTTGTACCCACACATATTCAGATTCGAAATATTCATATCGGACAGAAGGCAGACCCATACTTAATCAATATATATATCATAAACGTTTTCAATTGCCATAAACACCCAATGAAATATAATCTATACCAAACTTCATCTACCTTATATTTCTCATACTTAGAGTCATATATATGAAGGCATACCGATTTCAGATTCATACATAGAAGATTATAAATAAAAACTCAACCAAGTAGAATCGTTTGAAGCCATATAAGATCATGCAAAAATCATATTAATTGATTTTCAAAATCAGGAATCAATTCAGATACTGAACACAGATTCACTAAAACAGATTCAAATAAATTACTACTAACAGATGAAATCAACAATGATATAAATTAATCTAAGTTGATTTCAATCATCGAAAATTGTCTTAAGATTATTGGTGAAAATACTTTCAAGATAGCAGTATCACTAAAATAAGAATCTTGCCGAATATGGTAATGAACAATGTAGAAATCCGGGCCCAACATACGTTGTATCCTTAAGACAATTTTGCTCCTCAATACGGATGCCGAAGGTTTCGAGCAATTGTCTCCTGGATAGAGCGGATTATTCGTCTTCGAATGATGGCTCTCTCAAACGAAGCCCAAGCGAATCCAATGAGTGCTTTCGAATCGCACGGATGTAACTAATAGTGAAATGTATGGGAGCGTAGTGTTAGAAAAACGAGTCTGTTTCTGTCATACGCACGTCTATTTATAGACGATGAAACAATCAGATGGAGTCCCGTCGGCGAACCGACGTGACCGGCGGTGGCGAACCGACGCGACTTCTTATTCATAACCCATGGGACACAAAAATCTAACAGTAAACACATAGTGCTAGCTGCCACTGAAACACTAGTAAGCAAAAAGATGCAGATACAATTGAACGCCTCAACTCAAGTAATTATGCTTCATACGAAGGTGAAATGAAGCTACGAAAGATGAAGATGACGAGAATAAGAAGAGAAGCAAAAGCATTAATAATTAAAGAAAAGGACGAAGAGAATTAAGCAAAGAGACGCAGATCGAGAAGCACAAGAGAGGGTGATAGCGAGAAGCATGGGGAGTTTCGTGAAATCCGAATTGTCATCACACGATTCTGTGCAGATGATCTTCCACATATCTATCCTTTTCTTATAATTTGCCTTTGTGATTTGCTTCTCAAGCTGCAACACAAGAATCGATGCCTACATGTGTATAATACACATGAAAGCCAATAAGCCAAGTATATATCTTGTTCTTGAATGAATGAACTCGTCAATACTGCTGTTCTGGTCAATGACTCAATGGCTCTGCGTATGCTTTTCTCTTTTATTTTTGAAAAAACACAAAAATTAGTTGGGGGATATGTCTTATGTCCTCGTCTCCTGTCAAGTAGTTCTTAGAATTGAGAGATACAGATCAGAGACTGACAATCCGGGATAATGGTAAAACAATGGGGCATGCTTGTTTCCGTGTATTTCACGCCATTTATTTCTCAAGCTCCGCACACAGAATCCAATGCTTTTCTTTTCTTTCTTATTATTTGGAAAATGACAAAAAACCTGAAAATTAGAAAATATCAAATTAGGTTTGTTTCTTAAAATTGATGAGATAATGACTATATTTGATAAGCACTTCATAATTCATTTTATGAAAAATATTTGATTTGGGATTTTGCCAGTTTCTTTTTGTATCATTTTACCTTTATTATCTTTCCATTGCAACTTGCAAGTTGTCTATTGATTTATATATAATTAAGAGGGAATGGAGGTCCTCTTTTATATATTATGCAGGGATGGATCCAAACTGGCAGCTGTGATCGTCAAATACTTGACTTTAAAGGGGAAAGGATGATCAATTTCAACCATGAAAGGCGATTTTCTCCCCAAAAATTTATGTTATCAAAATCTAGCAAACTTTTATGTGTTCATTTGATATCCCCCTTATTTATGGCTTTTTGTAATTGAATTTTTTCAACATACTCTATAAACGTATCTACTATCTTCTAATGCCAATATATTCCCTCCTTTTCTTACCCCTCAAAAGGTCCTTATATTAATACATCAAAAGGTATATCAAAATATGACAATTACATTGAAGGAAAATAAACCATAATGGGAACACAAATAAATAAAACAGAACAAACCAAATGAAAGGGAAACTAATAACTAAAACCACTGAAGAAGTAGGAATAAAAGTAGCGTCAGTGACCACACCGGCTTCCTGGATATCTAAGGTTATAAGTGACATGAAAGAAAGTGTTGGTTGCAAAATCCACCCTGTAGGACACATCTCCTTATAAGCATAAGGAGCGAATTGATCAGCTACACAATTGCCCCAATTTGGGGTAAGAAACAAAGAAAACCCAACTTCAGAAGAAAGAAGACAAATGATGTCTTGAAGAATACTTCTTCTCCTCTAACCTAGCAGATCCGATGACATTGACCATCTACTGAACAAACTAAATAAATTTTAATTTAAAATATATTTTTTAGAATATTCTTATGGAGTTAATGATTTAGAATTAGATGTATGTTTTAAAAATAAAAGGGAAGTATATATAATGAAGGTAAAACAAAAATGTGGTTAGAGTAGTTTACTCCATATTTTACATTTTTCAACATTGAATATTTTTTTACATTATGTATAACAAAACGAGACGCGTGACTGGATTAATATTATTTGCAGCTCGCATTTATAATTGGGGTCGTTGCGTCGCATAACTTTAATTATTGTAGTTATAATCATACTCAATCTATAATACTACTCTTTTAAGTGATTTTTTTATAATTATAATATATGATAAAAGTTTTGTCTCGATTTATATAAATAAATATTTTTTTAGAGATTCTAATGATCTCAAACAAATAATTTATCAAGTTTAACGTCATTTTATTTCAATTTTTTTTTTTCATTTCTGAAATATAATGTCATGGCCTTCCACACTTGTCAGCTGGTAGCGATCATCTGATACTGTTCCCTTTTAGCAATAAGATTCCGATACTCATATGGTCAGCGATATTGTCAGCTGTCAATCAAATAGTATGATTTTATTTTAATAAATTTATATCTAATCTAAAAATTAGTAAATCAAAAGTAAAGAATCATAATTTCTCCAAATGGAATCTATCACGTGGCTCATCACCCGAAGACGTCGTCCATTGGATGACAAACCACATGTCACACCTGAGGCTAGGGTCACACCTGAGGCGATGACCAATAGAGCTAAAATATTGTCGGGTTGGAAAAAAAAATGAAAAAACTGGACGGTCAGGACTTAAAACCCCCGGTCAGGAGCTCAGTGGTAGCTGGTGACTGAATTTTCCATACTCACCTTTTTTCTTATATGCTTTTTAATTTATAGAAATCCTCCAGGTCATTGTCATAAAAAATATATTAAATAATAGCGTTTTTCGTATTCACGTACTATAAACGACGTCTTCCAGTGAAATAACTCGACCGTTTTCAACATGGTGGCTGTTTTGGTTTGGCCGTGGGACTTTAAATAAACTCGATTGAAAAAATAATAATTGATTATATATCCTAATTATCTATTGTCAGTAACTTTTTAAAAATCTCGATTAACCCCAATAAATTGCACCCTCTAATCACAAGTTGAGCATAAGTGACAAAAGGTCACTTATACGATTCAAAAATCTCCATTGAAACTTTTCAAATAACAATTTCTCCCATTTACTCTCTCATCGTTTCTCCAAATATTCTCTACATATATTTTGCTAATATTTTTCAACTAAAACATGAATTTTTAAATTATTTTAAATAATAACAATTATATTTAAATATTCATCTTTTATTTAATCATATTTGATAATAATTATTAGATATTCAATTATCTTTATTATTAATGTAAATAGCTTTATTGAAGAAATAAATTTGATTACATAATCTCGTAATTCTAGCAAAATAATTAGTTATCATACTTATCAATTTATTTTCTTATTTATAAATTAAATCACGTAATAATAATATGTCTCGTAGTAATATGTTCTCCAAATATATTTCAACATGTATAATTTTTCTTACAGTTTCATTTATTTCCTTCATTAAATATAACTTTATAAAATCCATACCTTTTTTTTTTTTTTTAATAATTATACATTCATTGGTGATCTTTATAAATGAAATCTAAACATAATCACCATTATTAAAGTTACTTGTGAAAAAATTATATCCAAAAAGAAATCATTGACCACAATGGACAAAAACACTTTTAACCAATATCACTTGTGCAAATCATGATTACAATTGTTCCCCTCATCCAAACTGTTACAACAAATTAAAAAATGTAATTGATATCACAATCACTAAAATTTTCATAAACATTAAAACTTATTTAAAAACATTAAATTCCTTTACTAAGACACGTCCCCGTTAAAATAAAACATTCAGCAGCAATGTCATCACTGGGTTCTCACGTCCGAACTGGAAATAGAAAGCTCACCCTGATAAATTCAATTCAACTCCGAATCAATGGATTGAACAGCTATGGTGACAAAAAACAAGGTTGAGCGCATTCGAATATGAATTTTATTGACTGAATCAGAGGATTCCACAATATCTTACTGCACCATATTAAGGGCAGCGAGCATGAATTACGCGAAAGTCCGCAGAATATTCCTTGAAAGAAGAATTATATAACTCCATCACATGCACTTATAATAACCAAAATTCAGTCTATTTATTAATTAACTTACTAATAACTACTCAAGAACCCCTAGCGCAGCCACAAAGTGGAAGATGAATGGCAAAGGAGCACCACTCTCCATATCCTCCGCTACATAGTTCAAGCACCAACCATATCCATAGCTGAGGTAACTATAAATTTCATCACGTACCAGCTTCCTGAGTATGTGCCTTCCTTTGGAGATTCTCACCAGATGCGCCTTAAGTATAGCATTCAATATACGCCACGACAACTCAAGAAACCCTTAATGCAGAGTCGCCTTGCATTCGCCAAACAAAACCAGGCATGTCCATTCTCGGGCCTGCTACGGTCCTGTATATATATAGTTTCTCGACAGGACAACTCTCAGGCATTGAATCTGGAGGTCCCCTTTCATCAATGATGACTTCAACATTAAGTCTAGGCATTTTCTGACCCAACAGCTTACATGCTCCAAAGCTCACATTGCAAGAGGACATCCAAAGGGATCGCATTGTCTCCAGCTTTGCAGCATTCGCCAGGAGTGCCTTGTCACCAAAGGGGGAGTCTCTGACCTCCAGTTTCCTGAGGTTATCACACCCAGACAGTACATAATGAAGCCCCAGATCACTATCTCCAGCAAAAGCCACAGAAAGCATCTCAAGCTTCTTCCCATAACTTCCAATGTACTCAAAAACACGATCTGTAAGAAGGCCAGAAACGGATAGGCGCCGAAGGTTCTTGCAATGCTCTACAATTGCTCCAAAGCCAGCATCCAGTGGTTGAAGAGTAAGGTAGTCAGGCTTTCGAGGCTCAATAATACAAAGGCGAAACCGAGTCATGTTAGGTCGGTTCCTGGCAATCGTCACTAGGGCAGCATTAGACATTTGGCGACAGAAATATAGAACTGACTGGAGCTCGGGGCAGCCTTCAGACACAGAAACAAGACCCCTCTCCGTCAATGCCACATTTGCTTCTAACCCAAATGGATCAGATGGAAACACCCTCAACTCCCTAAGATCCTTGCATGATGCAGCAAGGGCTTCCAGGCCGGAATCTTCTATGTAGTCCAGCACCTATTGAATTGAACTTAATGAGTACAATAACATGCAGTAGGACTCAGAATATTGCATCTAACATAAACATAGAAACATAACACGTCAATTTAATGGCATACCCATAAACGCTGCAGATTCCGGCATTCACTGACAAGCTTGACGAGATAAGGGCTCTCAGTAGTAGCGTAACTCAAATTTAGTGAGGTAAGCCTGGAAGAGATAGGATAGACCGCTGGAAGGTAGTATGGCATTGCATCCCAAAAGCCAGATAAGCTCTTCAGTTGTTTACACCCCACAAAAGCTCTTGATAGGTCTGAGAAGACATCAGGTTGCATCTCACTTGTGTAAGCACCTGTGCCTAATTCAACCAAGTTAGGTGACCGGCCAATAAGGTTGACTAGCTTTTCAAGGGGCACAGCACGGTTGAGGCGAATAGACTGCAGGTTGGGACACCCAGCCAGCAGGCGCTCTAGGGTACCTATACTCACCTCAGAACCTAAGCAAGAGATGTTAAGGGAAACTAGCGATGTGAATGAATCAGGAAACTGGCTTAGCCAATGCCCACTGAGGTCTTCCACTTCACTCTCCCGCAAGTCCAACTCCCTTAAATTCCTGCAATGCATTATGAGCCAGTAGATGTCTCAATGATGCTATCAAGATGCCTTACAAAGCAACAATCTTTCCATTTATGCTAAATGAAGAATGCAGTAAACAGAAACACACACAACAAAAGTTTATAGTCAATGCCACTGCGGAGTTACCATATTTGAAACTACTCCCTCTGATCCTCAATATAAAAGACATATTTAGCTAATTTGAATAGATTAAGGTCCAAAAACGTCCTAGTCATCTTTCTTAATTCCTTCGTTTCCACTCCTCCCTCCTCCTTGATTATTGAGGGAGCATCAATTAAATTAGGAAAACATAGATAAATGTGAAAAATATGTTTTATATTTATAACCAAAATCAACTCCTCAAATATGTCCTATAAGGACTGGAGGGAGTACCATATAACTTGCTAGCGCAAAGAGTACAATAACTGGAAACTAGTTCTTTCTCCAGTGGTGCCGTCGCTCTAATTATTACTATCAAACAATAGTTGATAAAAAAAAAAAGTTTAAAGTTCCTGTTCTAAGTAGGTAAAAGAATGCGGCTTGGAAATAAAATAAGGATACATCGGGAGGAAATGCAACCTACATTTAAAAATCCCAACATGTAGCGAAATCAAAATCAAAGTAAAGAAGAAACAGCTCACGAACTTGGCTTCAATAGATATTTATGAATAAAAACTACGTTCCTATATCTACATCCGAAGAAAAACAGACAGCCAGAAATATTGCATAGCCTACAAACCCGCACCAAAAAGCGTAATAGTTAACAGAGATAGCAAATGTTCACGAGTCGTCGCAAGAATAGCAGCAAACGGAAACAATCCAGAAGATAGTATATTATGCATCCAACTCGAAGAGAGCAATGGGGCATCCGCTTCCAAACAAGCGGAATACAACATCGCCAGATTGTGCGGGTGATACTTTGGTAACTAGAGTGGCATAGAACTGGTGCATACGAATGAAGAGAAAGATATGTTTGCCATATTCACCAAAACTTCCAAAAATAAGAAGCCAGCAAAGAAAAGACTGGATATAAATCCGACTCAAAGTTCGAAATGAAACGCAATAAGAAGTTTGCCGGAAGTAATCTTGATGAATGTGACTAGAAGCTACAATATTCAACAATATCCATCGCTCTGCTAGACTCGAATGAAAAATAAGTCAGCCCAATCTGACCAAATCAGCGCAATATTGGGAGAAGCCTCATCATTATTCCTAAGAAAGTAGAACTACCCACTAGTTCTTTCTAAACTTAATGTTTGTCAGTAACGGGAGAATAAGTCAGAAGCCTAGGATTGGTTAATATCCACAAAATCCTGCGCCGAAATAACTACTTACATTAATTCTTTCGCTTGCCACCCGCTCACTCCAACAAAGCACGAAGGAAATACGCAAAACATAATCAAGTTGAAAAGGTTGAAGTAACAAAAGCCGGAGTAAGGATGTAATAACCTGCAATTAGCAGCAATGGCAGCCAATCCATCGGTACTAAATCCCTCACACGAGGACAACACCAAGACTTGGAAGTTTTTGAAAGATTTAGCAATGAGCTCCAAGCTCTCGTCAGTTATGACCATCCTCTTGAGCCTGATCTCCTGTAGCCACGGGTAAGCACTAGCCATGGCTTCGATCCAAGGGCAGGCATAACCACCCCAGTCCTCAGGAACCAAGTTGAAGTCCGCAAAGTGAGGCTTTCCTTTGAGAGAAATGGATCTTAGCTTGGGAAAGCGTTTGACCACCATGACAGGGCTAACAGCATAGCAGTTGCCGACGAAAATGCTCCTCCTGCACCAACGTTCGATCTCGTACCATGACTTGCAGACTAAGGAGATGGCGTTGCGGTCCTGGTCGGAGTGAATGAAGGAGAAGACGTGCTCGAGGACTTCGTCGGGGAAGGCGTAGGCGATTCTCGGCATTTGGAAACAGCAAGAAGTATTCCCACAGGAGGAAGTAGTTTAGGGAAAAAGACGCGGATGGAGGAAGTGGGGCAGAAGCAACAGGGAGGTACTGTTAGATCTGAGACGCCATAGAGGAGGAGGAGCTTGTAGCTGGCAGGGAGGGGGGAGAGCGAGCGTGGTAGAGAGGATAAGGATTTTATTTTCGAGCGGGGATGAGGTTAGGATTTAACTCGGGTTAAATAGGTGGTTGAGTTTAGGAAGAGAGAGGCATGGGCAATTATAGCGGCGACACGTGGAGAGAGGAAAGAGAGGACGATAAATTGAGGGGGAAATATCGCGAGAGGAGGGGGGGATACCGACAAGAGAAATGGCGGGGGGTATGATAAAGTGGTATGATGCGTAGGGGAAGGGAATCTCATGATTCAGAATGCACGGCCGGATGTGAGGAGATGGAAGAGGATACAGTGGGGACCACGTGGGATGAGGAGAGAAGAGAGTAAAGGTAGGGGGTGGGGGGTTAGAATATTGGGGAATGATATTGAATCATGAACTCAAGTGTAGAAATGATGACATCATGGCCGTCCAATCATGTGCCCCTGTTTCATTCTAGCAGTCAGGCTCAGCCACCGTCTCCCCTCTCCTCCCACACTCATCCACTTCAAATCCTCATAAATCGTCCAAATATTCATAAATATTAATTTTGCCATATTTATTCAATAACATTTTCTCAACGTCATAGGATTCCTTCTAAAGCTTAAGATGAAGCTGGTGTAGCGTGGATCATATAACTTTGAGTAGAAGTGATGTTTAAAATTACCTTCAGAATCCCATTGAAAGCTAAACTACGATAAACGGTTTTTTAAAATGAATTATTTAATTATAACGTATGTTACACAATCTTTTTAAAATACCTATATGTATTGTTAGAAGTAAATTGTTTTAAAGAAGTATGATATTATATTTATTGAAATTATTTAATTTTTCTAAATTATGAATTGATAATTGATTGTTATATTAAGAATTGGGGTTAGTATATATTTATCGATTCATAATGTGATATTGTATTTAATTAATTTGTTGATGCGAATAGAGATATGTACGAAAATGATCGTACGCCGTATCGTCAAAAAAACAAAGAATACTCTAAAAAACAAATTGACTCCTCATGTACTGGGGAATAGTATGAGGAATCCAGTAGTTAGTTTAATAAAAGGTAGTGGGGGCCAATAAGGAACCGAGAACTAGAAGAACATGCCTAACAAGGCAAGGATGGATGGTTGAGTCAACCATCGCCTGTGTGGAATATATTCAGGACTCTTGGACAAGGAACCAAGGAAGAGTTGTTTCATGGCACAAGTTACTTGTGTTGAAAATGAAAAATTTAGAAGTGAAACTGAAAACACACTCGTTACTTCATTTATTTTGATAAAAAAGATATTAGAGGGTTTTTTTTCCCCTGTTTCTAACCCCATGTACTTATTTTTGGTAAGGAGCAGAGGGAAAAAGGAAGGGAAATGGTAAAATGAGGAAGGAGGGGGGAATTGATTAAAGCAGGAACAAGGCGGAGGACGCATCTCAATCAAAGGCCTGCTTTTTTCTTGCTTTGACAGCGTACGGTCACATGGTTAAATCCCACTCCTCCTCTTTTTTTTTTTTTTTTTATTTATTTATTTACATGACACGTACAACACCACCCATCCAAAACTGGGATGCCCTTTTTCCCCACTCTTTTTTTACACACAAGTCCTCCCAAACGGTAACCAACAAAAATATATTTAAAAAGAAAAGCGAGGTCTGTGTCATGACTCATGACCCAAATTATTGGGCCACCTCCTCTCGCTCTGACCATTCTACCCTCCATCATTCTCACAAGGGCGAGGGCCGAAAAGGACATGCCATGGTGGGGTCTCCCTCGCTGTCCCTTTTAATGCCCCAAGGGCGGACACCCTCCTTCCACTTCCACTTCCACATCCACTTCCACATCAAACCCTCCCTTCTCTCTCCTCTATTTCTCTTCTATTACTGTAACGTCCCCAAGTTTATATCCATCCTTAAAAAATCAGGGAAAATTACATTCAGGTCCCAATGAAGAAAAAAAATTACAAAAAAGTCCATTGAAATCACAAAATTATCCAAAAGTCTCAAGAGAATTTTTGTTGTAAATACATATTTTTCCTGTTATAAATACATACATTTTCTGTTGTAAATGGTTTGAGACTTTTTTTATATTATTTGTACGGAATTTTTTAAATGTTGTTGTAAATACATACTTTTTTGGGAGAATTACACACAGGTCCCAAGGATGACAAAAAAATACAATGAGGTCCCAACAAGAATTCACATTACACAGAAGTCCCAAGGGACCTGATTGTAATTTTTTGTGAATGTACAATTACCAATTTGACCTTCCTTCCAATTCCTCTCTCTCCCCGTTCTCTATCTCCTCTCTCCCCGTTCTCTCTCCCCTCTCTCCCCGTTCTCCCCTCTCTCTCTCCTCTTCTGTTGCATGGCCTCAACCTAATGTTCCAAACCTGCATCTGCCAGGAAGTAATATTTACTCCAGTCGTTTGAGATCTCCTTTCCGAACAATCTATGAATTCTAATAACCTGAACCGCTCTGGTCGTATGAAGACCCCCCTGACCCCTTCAAATCTTGATGATCTCTTTTCTGCCGAGAGTTCTTCCCCTCGGTTTGCTGATCCAACATTGAATTCAGTTGTCTTTTCACCCACACACAAATCATTTGTCCTTAATCAATTTCAAGAAGACAAAGCATGCTTTCACTGTGAATACAAGTTTTCTTCCAAGAATGTCGAGCATCCTTTGTTACATGCCTCATTCCAAGCATCAGGAAGGATGTCTCCACGTAATATGGAACCCATCTCACCAATGAACTCTAGGTTTTCTGTGCTATATCAAAAATGGAAAAAACTCGTTTTCAAATTTTGTTGTAAATCTATACTTTTTCTGTTGTAAATTTATACTTTGTCTGTTGTGCATTGTAAATAGCCTCTAGAAGTCAAAAATGGAAAAACTCGTTTTCAAATTTTATTGTAAATCTATACTTTGTATCATTGTAAATTTATACTTTGTCATTGTAAATAGCCTCTAGAAGTCAAAAATAGAAAAATCTCGTTTTCAAATTTTGTTGTAAATCTATACTTTGTCTGTTGTAAATAGCCTCTGGAAGTCAAAAATGGAAAAAACTCGTTTTCAAATTTTGTTGTAAATCTATACTTTGTCTGTTGTAAATTTATACTTTGTCTGTTGTAAATAGCCTTTGGAAGTCAAAAATGGAAAAAACTCGTTTTCAAATTTTGTTGTAAATCTATACTTTGTTTGTTGTAAATTTATACTTTGTCTGTTGTAAATTTCCCTTGTCTAGAATGGTCATTTTACATGCACATATAATTACACAGAAGTCCCTAGGGACTTCTGTGTAATGTGAATTTTTGTTGGGACCTCATTGTATTTTTTTGTCATCCTTGGGACCTGTGTGTAATTCTCCCTTTAAAAAATTCCGTACAAATAATATCAAAAAAGTCTCAAACCATTTACAACAGAAAATGTATGTATTTACAACACGAAATGTATGTATTTACAACAAAAATTCTCTTGGGACTTTTTGTAATTTTGTGATTCTAAGGGACTTTTTTGTAATTTTTTTTCTTCCTTGGGACCTGAGTGAAATTTTCCCAGAAAATTACCCACATACGTATATTTTTACGAATTCCAATGAACCACTTGTTTTTTATTATTATTAAAGGGGCGAGCTGAGTTGCCTCGTAGCATCTTATAGAGTATTTTAGAATACGCCGAACTCCCTGTTCCCGTTTCAAATTTATATTATCATCTCCTATTTTTTACTCCTCATTAATGAATCACTATTTATTTAATATTAAAGCCCCCTTCACGGTTCTATGACACCTCTCTCTCTCTCTCTCATGCACTCCGATTGACTTGGACAAATGAGGCTATTTAGGTTCCACCGGTGCAAAATGACAAGCGCTTTTAAAAAAGCTTAAACAAAACAGTACTGTATACATGCACGTCCGGTAATATTAGTGAATGTGTAGTTATTTATTTCAGGGTTAAGTTGTAAAAGTATATATACGATTTTTTAAAAAGTGCATCCAATATTAAATATTTTTTTGGGTGTATAAGTAATTATGTGGTTATAAAAATAGAGTAAAAATATTTATTAACCATTGCTTTGAATTCTTTGCATTTCTAAAGTTAACATAGACGATGACTCAGCTAAATTTCATCTCAGTTGGCAATGAAGCATTGGAGAAAATTACAGAACATAGCCCAGATAGTTTTGGAAATTACATAAAGGTAGTAAGGAGGCAGAGATGGACAACCCGATGGTAAGATTGAGATTAGGAGAGATAAAGGAAATTGGGGAGAGAATGATTGAACTGTAATTTTCAAAATATCTATACCATTTTCTGTAATTTTCTTTAGTTTTTTTACTGTCAGCTATGATGAAATTTAGTTGAGTCATCGTTCATGTCAGTCTTAAATATACAAAAAATTCAAACTAACGGTTAATATGTATTTTTGCTCCACTTTTACACACAAAAAAAAAGAAACACTTGATGCACTTTTAGAAAAACCACATGTGTATTTTTATACCTTAACTCTTTATTTTATTCTCGTAATAGTAACAAATTATGGCTTCAAAAAGTAATTAATATACAGTACTCGTCCTATCCTAAATGCAGGACCGGATGAGTGATTTATTCAAAGGACCAAGTTTTATGTGATATGTAATGTTTAGTTTCTGAAATCTCATATTTTTAAAAATACTCGTTAAAGCTAAAGGGTGGAAATTGGGAAGGGCAGTTAATTATATATACTGGGTTATAATTAGTTTAGTAGAGAGATTAGGTGCACGTGATGGAAAGCTACGTTGGTTGATTAAATTAATTAATAATTAATGTCGTGGAGTGACCTTTTCATTAGTGGAAGGGTCTCCCTCTTATCATTACCGAAAGTCTCATCTCTTTACCACCAAGCGCTTAGTTACAGCTTAACCACTGGTCTTGAGTTCGAGAGGGGAATGCGGCGTGGGTGGTAGAGGCTCTCCTCTGGCTTATCATCGGGACGAAAGTCTCATCTCTTTCTATTGTCCCTCTTCCCCCTTCTCTCTCTCTCTCTCTCTATGTCTGCCGTGGAAGCTAGCTACGTATATATCCACCTCCCTTTTTTCTCCAAATCGCATATTAATTAAATGATATATATATACCTGAATCTTATCTTATTTATATTCATTCGTCTACAACAAACAAAGACTCCCACGGCAAAAGGAATGGCTCTCGTGAGCATCCAACAGGACCTGCACCTAACCCTTTTTGACCAACAAAAACCATCTCCACTCTAAAAGATAAGCGAATTCATAATCACGCGATTAATTAGCCATGTTTTAACATCATTGACCAGTCAATAATCACATATCAATGACTGATAACCAATCATCCATTTTGAAAATTACAACCTTAACAAAATATCCTGTCATGATATATATAAGAAGATATTATATTAGAGATCAGTCCCATCATCATTTTCCTTTCTTTTGTTTTCTTTCATATGTCTCTTTACTTTTAAGAGAGAGATCTGAGAGAGATAATCCCGGAAGTAAATCACTAACCGGTCTTTTACTTAACTAGTATACAAATCGTTTGATAATCACGGTACCGTGAATCGGTAAAAGACAGAATTGTGCAGAAAATTGTGGAATCGACGAATATTTTATGTGCTTTATATATGACCAGCTGGAAGAGTACACCACGTAACATAAGCGTGTTCGCACCACGTCTCTTGCCTAACAACAACTGTCACGATGAATTTCAGAATAACAATCTATTCTGATGATGCGTCACAGAAAGAAAGAAGAGGTGTACGTTGGTTTATTATATTTAATTAATTATAATATAAAAATTAATAAGCGCGGCGATCGAGTGAACATGCTTATTGGGTGGGGTGGGTAAGTTTGGAATCTGAATGCAAAACGGGACACGTGGCATGTGAAAACTGAGAATCCGTTGCCACCACCAGCTCCAAAGGGTAGATTATGATTAAGTGAAAATTATCAAATTTTCTCTTTAACTCCTCAGACAGGATAGGAGTGTTATACGCACAGTAGCGAATGCGCGTATACGTATCTTCGTGTTCCCTCACAAAACCCCAGGTTTTTAACGAAGCTGAGTGAGAAAAGAGGAATTATGTGAGACTGGATATGACTATTATTCGATCGAGACATTTATTTATCTGTTTTAAGAAAAAGTGCCCATTAAAATTTAAATTATTTTACAAATGACAAAACGCGTCGATCGGTCAATATACTTCAATTTGGATGTAACAAACAGCAGTAAACGCGTGTTCTAGTTATTGCCTAGTGTGTGTGAATAGAGGCCAAGATCACACTTATTTGAGAGAAAGCTTCTTGTTCCAAATAGAGTAAACCCTAGTAAGGTACAGCTTAGTTAGGAGGTGGTTGTTTGGTTATGGAGGAACATTATGCATGTAGACTGTAGAGTAGGAGCTTCCAAGCATGGAATAGAAATGATATAGTAAGGAGGAAGGGGGGCTTTGACGGCATCATTGAAATGGAAAAAGCTGGGGATTACAGTAAACACAGAGAAGGCCAGGTTCTCAAAAAGCAGGAACAGCTGCTCATTTCATATATTGTCACCGTCACCGACACCGACATTGTTGACCCAACTGGCGCGCGTACTCCTTCTCTCCTCCGTTCATCCAAAACCCCCAGTGACTAATACATGGCATCCTGATATTTATGACTCATAAATAAACAGGCCAACTGGGTGTGTGCGCGTGTGTCTCTATATTATATACATTAAATTCGCCACCATGGCTGAGGATGTTTTCATTATTTGCAGAGGAGCTTACTTTTGGACTGTGCCCTCCATCTCATCATTCATCAACCACACTTACCGCATATCAATTCATATAAGTATATATCGCCATTATTCATTCATATATCCCTACGACCTTCGTGTTCTGATCTGTGGTACATATATCTTTAAAAATAGCGCTTCAAGTTTATCAATATCCGAGTGACGCGCGAAACAGATGCTTTAAAATATATGTTGAACGTGTTAATTAGCTTCCACGAATGAATGCTTTTCGAGGACGGGATGGGACACTTGTGGGAAATGTGGGGAGAATTATATATATAAACCTTGGTGAAGAAGAAGATATCTCAGGGCTAATCAATTAAGTAATCAAATGATGCAGCGAAGGTTAACCTTGTGGACTGTTACGTTTGAGTCTCAGAGCATTGATCTGATCAGTGGAAAGTGAAAGATGGGATTCATCTAACCTGTACATTTTCGTCAAAAAACGTGATTCATTATTGGGTGGGCTCTAGATTTAGTTTGGCCACCAAAAGATGCGCGGTGTTAGATACAGTACGATTTTGACGAGAATTGAATCATCAAGTTTGTTTTTTGCTGGCATGCGCATATATATCCAGATTAGATGGGCAGCGTGATTGTTAGTTAGTTTAAACAGTTGTCACATAGATACACATGGGGTCAAACGTAGTACAGGTACACGAAACAGGATCAGGGAAAGCCATACGGCCTCCGTTTTCATGATTTCATTCTAAAAAAAGTAGGATGATCCATCCCCCACCGTATCCTTTCTAAAAGGTCGGGCTAGATACTCATTGAGCTATTCAAAGTTGGAGCTCCTGTGCCGGATTTTAAATAAAATGGATATATTCAAACCAGTTTGAATTCCTCATTATCAAAAGTTTATTCCTTTATATGCATGTGTAGTTCGATCGTCCCACTAGCAGACAAATTCTAATTCCATTATTATATATTCAATACTTCCCACTTTATTTGACAATTTGGATCACGCTGGCACGCCATCCACGCCTTCTTTTTCTTGGCATATTTTGTTATCCTCTCATGCCTTGAACATATTTTGTTAATTAGGATCGCACCTCTCTTTCACCCACCTTCCCTTCATATTTATTTATACACGCACATTTTCTTCTTTTTATCATGTATATCACGCATGGTATGGAAAAACGGGGTAGTTATTGACAAGCAGAAGCACAAATATATATTTGCTTATAATCATCGTGCCACATTGAATGTCTGTTTTAATTAGTATTAGAGAATTAAGCACGTTTACCTGTCGAAATAATCATATTCTTCTCATGTATTTATCTTGTATACTCCAATCCAAACATACACTGAATGAGATAAAGGAAAAGTGTTATGTTGAAAGGAATATGAATCTGATAATTTTTTTTCCTAGAAAAAAACTACGACTAAAAGTCGTCGTCGTCGTTGGATGGTAATTATCAACTCAAAATTATGGCTGGCAAAAAATAGAAAAAAGAATCATGAGGCAGACACGTGGAGGGGTGTGGGGGAGAGAGAAATGAAAAGGCGTGAGTTGTTATCGGGGGTGCTGGGTCCAGCTTGCAAATAGCACAAAGGTTGAAAACTGTTGCGCAATCCCAATCGGGGTTGACAAGAAACAAATCAGGAGCAATAATATGGAGATGATAATTGGGAGGAGAAATGGGACTCAATATCTGATCTGATACAAGTTAGTTAATGGGTAACATCATTTGTTATCATTGTTAATGGGTGGGTCCGTCCATATTTTTTCAACTATAAGGTGAGCCTCAAATCCACCCCCTCACCCTCACTATACAAGAAAAGCAGGTTCGAGGTAGAGACGTGTGAATCAGAAGCTGGGAGGTTGGAGTCTTCAATTTCATGTTCATTGAAGGGCTGTGTGGTCCATCTGAGGTCCAAATCTCCCATGGCTGTGACTCATGGACTGGTCTACTTTTGGACACGAATGGACCACTTCGTATCACACTTGTCTCTAGGGGACCAGTTCCTCCTGATACTGACCTCTTCTCTTCTTGGAGGCCCAATTTCACATTACCTTCTCGCTTCACTCTCTTCATTTTCTCTTCCCAATCTAAATGGAAGAATTATTATCCTGATGAGCTGATTTGATTGTGGCGGTTCACGTTTCTTTCTGGGGGTGGCAGTTGAAGAGATGAATAATGGGGGGGAATCCGAATCGGATTGATTGAGGTGTGAAGTGAAGCTCAGGCATGAGAGAGGGGCTTTCGTTTTCTGTCTCTGGTCTGATTGCGTTGGTGTGTTTAATAATGAGGCGGTTTACACTGAATAGGGTCCTTACACATCCCTTTCTCTATCCTTAAAACCCAAGTGGTGACAGGGACAAGTCGGTTGTATTCAAAGTTAATAATAAAGGAGGGGCATTTCAGAATCTCAAGAAACGATGGGAGTTCATTCATTTTCAGTGCCCAGCACATAACTAAATGTATGTGTCACCCGTGACTTGGAGGATGAATGAATCAGATGAAAGAGGTATGTCATAGGGTCTGTTTGGTTCATACAACTTGGGGGAGTGAATGAGAATTTAACAGAATTCCTGCCCGAAAACGTGTTTGGTGCGCCAAGTGTCCAGGAACCCAAGTTCCCGGCCCACATTGGGCCCACCACTCTTCCCTCATTTGTGGGAACTTGAGATCCCACCAAAAATTGGTGGGATATCAAGTTCCCATGCCACTATTCACATTTTTTGACAGATTTGCCCCTAAAATTTAAACTTGACGGGAAGTTCGAACTTGACGGAATTTTTTTTACGCAAATTCAAACTTAACAACAACATATTTTTTTAAAATATATTTTAGCAAGAAAAATACTTTTCTTTTTATTTTGAATTAATTTTTTTAAGGGTAAAATATACATTTCTTAATTCTTTACCAACTACTACCTCTTCATTTTCTTCCTACCAAACAATTCAAGTCATCTTCCCTCATCTTTCAAATCTTCCTTTCCCTCCCTTTAAATTTATTTTCCTTCTTAAATGTTCCCTGAACCAAACGGGACATAGTTTCTTTCGGCTTTCCCCTCTACGCAAGCTTGTAAACTAAGGCATATGTAACATCCTGTTTTTTATTCTTATAATTTAAATAACTTTATAAATAAATTAATTTATGTTAAACGGAATCTTATCATGTATTAACTAACTAAAGGGAAATTATCATTAGTATAATCTATGAGAGTAAAATAAAAATAAATTGAAAAGAAAAACAAGTACTCCTCCGGTTCTTAATTAATATAAGACATATTTACATAATGTAGTTAGATTAAAGAAATTAGTTGAGATAGTTAATATGACACGTATTTTCTAAAATATTTTAAGTATATTCATTAATTCCCCTGTTCTCTTTTCTTCTTGATTGTTGTTGAAAGGGCATTAATAAGAAGTAAATTAGAATTTTTTTTTGACAAATATATAAATTATATCCTATGTTTAGAATCAATATCAACTTTCAAATATTGTCTTATAATTAGAACTGGAAGAATATAATTTATGAGAGTCAAAGAAAAATAAATAGAAAAGAAAAACAAGAAAAAGAATAAGAGAATCCAGCACCAATTAAAAGTATTTGGAAAAATGAAATGGGCCAAGTTCAATCCTATTAGCCTATAATAATTTGATTTTTTTTTAATAATAATTTGAAATTTAAAATATGTGTGTGTGTGTATATGAAATATGCCCAACGGCCAAGGCCCTTCAACATATTGCAACACGTGGGGGTTTGAATTAAAAACCTCTCTCCCACTTCTCGTTCTTGGGTTCAACTGGCGAAGGGGTCGGACTTCCTCATCTCAATGGAGGAGGTTCGATCCCTGCGTTGGTCAAGGTGCTGGGGGAGACATCCTAGGGGTCTAGGAAGCAGTGGAAAAACTGGTAGAGGTGAAGACATATGTACTTTCTGTCCAGTATGTCCTGTGGACTGGACTCAAAGCGCCCTGCCCTTGGATTGCGGGTGAGCCCAACCCCTTTCCTAAAATTCTCTTAACAAAAAAAAAAAAAATTAAAAACCTCTCCACGCGTCAGTTGAGAAACAGGGAGGGAGGGAAAGAGGAATTCAGAGGGTGTCTTCTTCTCTTGGCAAGCTCTTGGTTGATTTTGGTATCTAAAGTCACTTATATTCACTCAAGTCCCTAATATTGCTCTACTCAATTTACTTTTTCTAATGGATATACTCAAATCTATGATAAGTGAGGAGTTCTAATAATATATGACCATAAAATTGTTGAGCTATTTTAATAGTCAAATTCTAAGGGTTTAGATTTATTTATTGATAGTCTTGAAAATTTAAAAAGTTTAGGGTTTTTATAAGAAAAATTGGGAATAAATCCATGTTTGACAAGTTAATTGGGGGATGAGACTTGAAACATTCAAGTCCTTGAGTGCCACTAAATGTGAGGGGGAAAATCCAAATTACCCTTATTAAAAAATGGCCAAAAAAAAAAACCTTATTCTCTAATCTCCAATTCGCAATATCGTGAAATCAAACCAGTAGAGGTGAACCCATAAATCAGAGGCAAACAATATTGATCCCCTTCCAAACAAAGGCAAAGCAATTGAATCCCATCTACACTATTGAATCCGCAAAAATACAAATGAAATAAAAAATACAATTTTCAAAAAGCAATATCCAAAAATCACATAACAGCAACAAGTTTTTGTTGAACCATGATGGGTTTCCCCTTCTTCATTATAAAGCCTTTTCTCCTTCACAGACGGTGATGAGCGGGACAATAACAAAGATGGGTCTTCAATGAACAACGACGGGTCTCTTCGATGAATAGTGATGGGTCTTACTCTCTTCTTCTTCTTCAATTTAATCAATGCCATTGACTTCGATCTTGATGATGTTTTTCCCCTAATGGCTCAGTGGGCGCCAAATCCAGAAGAACAAGGTAGTTTGTTACTAGTGATAGATTTGATAATGAAGAAAATGACGATAAAATCCCAACAATGGGATGACGTGAAGTTTGTAGGTTGGCCTATATATGATGAGATGGGGGTGAAGGGAGGGCGTAAAGAATGTGGGTTAAAAAGTCGATGGCGGTAGGAGAAGAAGGTTGTCGGCTGTGGGTGTGTTGTGGTAGAAAACTATCAAATTTGGAAAATGAGCATCGACAACTTGCAAATAAGCTTCCACTAAGGGTGATTTGGTCTTTTACTCATCATACTTATTGACCTTAAAAAACCTAAATGCTTTAAGTCCCATTTTCTAATTAACTTGTCAAACAGAGATTTATCCCCAATTTTCCGTTTCTGAATATATGATATTTTTACCAATTAAATCTAAATCAAATGATTAATTTGGGTTTGTTGGGGGTAGTATGAAATTTGGATGGTTTAATTTTGAGATTTAAGCTTGACTTTAAAGGTTGGAATTTTAATGAAATTTTTTATTTGAAATTTTTGTTAAAGTAAGCGAATTGGGAGTTGTTAAGGATTTAATGGAGTGATTTGAATTGTTAGGGGAAACAGAAATTTGTGTTACAATGATTAATTATGGTCTATTGGGGATTTGAGATTTTCTGAAATGAAAAATTGAAACTTTAACCATATAAGTGAATATATAGTTGAAGTGTCGTGGCAATTATTAAAGTATACACACACCCATGATTAATTTTATATGTATGATTATTAATTATTAAACTTGGAAAGTAGAAATTCGTAATAATTACCCAAATAACTCAATGCGTGATTACATGATTATGTAGATTGATTTTGAATTGTTGGTGTTGAGCACAAGGCGTATTATTTGTGGTAATATCTCTTTACTTGGCGAGAGGTAACCATTTTTCTCATAGATACTAATATCTTGCTTTTGATATATTTCGATAGTATGAGATGATTAAATGAGATATAGACTTTCTATTGGTATGCTATATATTCTTCATTTGAGAAAATTGTCTTGTGGGACTTGTAGTTTTAAAATGAAATTGTAAAGTATTGGAAAAGAGGTTTTACGTTAATTATTGATTTGTAAGAGCATGACCATGAGTAATCTTGAGATATAATCATATCCAATAAGTTGTTATGGTGTTGATTAATTGTGATTCATAAAGAGAAATTGGAGAAAGATACTATCACGTGATAAAATCTTTCATTGATGTACACTGGGTTGGTTATTCGTCCCTATTAGGCTAAGCCCTCGTGACTCATCTGCCCTAGAGAGAAGGACAAATTTTTGTTGTTCTTTTCATTCATAAGAGAAAGGAATAGATCATTGTGGCCTGTGAGAGAAAACTACTATCATGTGACAAGACCTCTCATTGGTACACGTTGGGTTTGTTATTCGTTCCTATTAGGGTAGGCCTTCGTGGCTAGAGAGAATGACATGCTCTTGTAGCTCTTTTCGTTCCTAAGAGAAAGGAATAGGCCCTTTGTGGTTTGCATGAGAGAAAAACACTATCACATGATAAGACCTTCCATGGGTAAACATTGGGTTGATTATTCATCTCTATTGGGACAAGCCTTCGTGGCTCATCCGTCCTAGAGAGAAGGATGTGCTCTTGTGGCTATTCTCATTCCTAAGAGAAAAGAATATGCTAGCTTATGTGTGAGAAAACTTCTATTACATGATAATACTTCCCATTGGTGCATATGGAGTTGGTTATTCGTCCATATTAGGATAGGTCTACGTGACTCATCGTCCTAAAGAGAATGAAGACTCTTGTAGCTCTTTTCATTCTTAAAAGAAAGAAATAGACCTTTGTGGCTTGTGTATACGTCTCCATAATAATGGGTATATGCCTTCTTAGGCTTCTGTGTTACATTCCTCCATTGAAAGAGATTCGAATGAGTTAATAAGTTTAATTATGAGATTATTTGAATGAAATTATATGCATTGATATTTTTTGTCCCACTTGACATTATATGGATAAGTTCATTGAGTTGTTTTAATCCTTTTAACCATGATAGTTGTTTTCAAATTAGTTTATTCAATTCTTTTCTATCACAATTAACTTTAATTTGAAAGAGAATATTTTGATAACAGTATTTGATATTTCAACAGTAAATATGAGAATTTTCTACCACAGCAGATCTTTAGGTTTAATCTTCAGTTCGCTATAGTATTGTTGTTTATCTTGAGAATTTAATTAAGTGTATGCATAATCGAATTTTAAGAAAATGATTTTACACACTCTCGGTAAAATATTCAATCTGAGTATCTGACACGCTGTCATCTACTGGCCGCCTGTACAAGAAAGGACTCCATCTTAAAATTAATTAGATTTAATCACGCATTTATTAGTTTAGATTCTGCTCAATTTGTCCTAATCCCATTAAGAACCATCCCTGAACTTTCCCATCAAGTTTGTACAGGCTCCACGTAATATCCTTTTTTTTTTTCCTTCTAAAAATTATTTTCTTTAAACAACTGCAACAATTATTCTATCCCTCTTGTCCCAATGACAAGGGACAAAGAAATTCAAATGATTATTTTCTTCTGTTTTTTCTTTAATTAAGCATAACTATAACTACATATAAACACTCACACACCTCGCAGGATCCAACGTAGGACCTTCCATCTAAAGGAAGTGTTTTCATGTCACTATAACATGTCATCGTTGGCGGAGACTCGTTGCAGCGTTCATCTAAGAAACCAAACACGGCCAATACCAAAGGGAGACCCAATCATCTAAAGGACCAAAGCTAGTGGGATGATTGGATGAGAGACATATAAAGATGGCAGCCAGAGATGTATTGTTCTGCCGAAAACAAAAGAAAAAAGAAAAGAAAAGAAACGGATTTTCCCTGTGCAGTCTAACGTGCTTTGTACACACCAGCGATTTATTCGGCATGAAACATGATCCCATGGATGAAGCATGAAGTTACAAGTAAGATTGAAGACAACGAATCTTAAAAGTTTTAACAGCGCAGTCAAATATAATGTTAATATCAGAAAAATCCAAGCAATACATAATGCCAAATACACGATTATACATCTACAGTTAAGTAGTTCAGGATATTGTTATCACCACTCTATTTCTTACCCAAACAACCACTTACCACCCCCACTTTCCCCTCCCTTCATGGAGAGCTTAGAATCTATGAAGGTTCATTTAGCATAAAAGAAGGTAAATTACAAAAATAAAGGGAATTAAAAGAAAGCAACTCGAAACATCGCAAACCAATCGCAACTGAGGTTGTCTACAAACTTGGAACACAAAGAAACACAATCTAGAATCTTGGATAAGTACGCCACTCAAAAACATCTTCCACTCAGGCGGAGGGTGAGACCTTCATACTCAAATTTCAACCAAAAGAGAAAATTCGAAACGCTGTTGCCAATGCCTGATGCATGTGCATTCCCAAGTTCCAACCAGCACGGTAACGTTGGCTAACATCTGCCAAGAAAAGTCATAAGCATTAATAGGAGACAAAAGAGCCACTTCTAATATCCTCATTATGATCATATTATGGTGGCATGATTCTTTATGAATAATCCCAAATCAATAATTTTGAACAAAATAGCAACAGCAAGGATATCATCATTACTCATTAGTCACCAGAGGATTCATAAATGCCGTCAAAGCAAATAATGATCAATGGCCAGACACTCAGCATTGAATATAACTCGTAGATAGTACTTTCAGCGCACCAGTAAAAACTTCTCATGAATAAGTTGAACCGACCAGTGAAAATGCTTTAAGAGACTATAGTTCCGAGTAAGGATATTAAGATACTGCCTCTTAAAACAGATCATTCTATTAGAAATAAGATACCTGTGTCATAGTCATTCACAAGCAATCTTGGTGTCAAAGCTGCTAAGACATATTGCAAATGCTTCGAAAGCGGAGATTGGATACTGATAATCCATCGTAAACAAATCCTTCCCCACTTTTCCGAACTGAAGAATAACATTTTCCTGAGCCTGTTCAGAAACCCCGCTCCTTGGAGAAGCCACCAGCTGGAAATTTTTTACAGAAGCCACAGTCACTCGCCCATTGAAGTTTAGACACCAACACTGGAGTTGCTCATGCCACCTAGGGGACTTGTTTTGTAATACCAGCATTCCCTTGTTTTGGGAAGACAAGGGTAAGTTTTCCAAGCGAGTTGATTTTGACCTAAAGAAGGGAATAGATGGAGAAGTATCAATTCTGCTGTGCAGGAATTGAGTTTGTGTAGGGGCCACGCCTCCTGGCTCAACAGCTGAAGCTGGGATGGCATCCATAATACAGTGCATTATCCTTGGGCCCCTGCAAACATTTCCCCGTCTGAATCTAAGCTATGCTAGATGTAAATTTAATAGAATGACTAAGCAACGAAATCACCTCCCAGAGGGGAGTTTCAAACAACCACAAGAAAAGAATATTAATACTTTAAGATTCCTGCCCAGAAAATTCTCTTTTTTCATGAGATTCTTTAAATAACAATATCAATACCTGGAGCCCAGGACATTCAGGTCATATGAGACATGCGCAATGGGATAATTGCCAGCAGGAACTTTTGGAGACACTTGCTTCAGACTAACTGGTCTAGTTGAACGAGATTTAGTCACTCTGGTACCACAAATTGGAGGGTGCGCATCATACACTGTGAATTTGGTACCCAGAAAATTTGACCTGTCACAAGTAAAACAAGTGAGCAATTTTAGACCTAAAAGATACTGATGGGTCAGTCACGACCAATATAAGCTAAACTCACCTCAACTTTCCAATGTAAGTGCTGCTCCCTCTTGATACGTCTTTGCAGTTTATAGAAATGATATAGTCTGTATGGGTAGGACGTCGACATTTCCGGGCAGCAAGAAGGAACTTGCCATCATCGATTGAAGCTGTAAGTATCAACATTAAATTGCATAAATATATAGAAGGGAAAAAAAAGGAAAGAAAGGAAGTAACAGAAAAAGGCAACCACTTTTCTTTGAATATTACATCAGTACAAGAAAAAAAAATAGACCACCACTAAAATAACTTACATGTCATAATATTAGATGCAATCAACCAAATATATTAAATTTAATGTCTAATAGTGCTTACCTTGGTTTAAACTGAGGTACAGATAATATGTTTGATTACTGCGATGACGTTTAATATAGCATTGAAGAAGAGAGTTCCTTGGACCAGGCTGCACAACAACAGTAAGATATAATTGATTTAGAGGTATGAGACCTTCCTAATGAAAGAATAGCCACCAACAATAAATTCACTTGAGATAGATGCAAAGCAGGTTCAGCCAAAGTCATGCCTATGACAGCAGGAAATGTATATAGTGCCAATCATATCATGGGAGGATGACATTTGGGTAACTTATAAGGAAATTATTGTCACATTAGTACCTTGAACACAGCCATTTACAACTATCCTTTTGAGATATACAACTATGTCATACCATATTAACAACTATCCTTTTGAAATGGGTACCAAGAGAAAACAAGTTCCTTACAAAGTACCCAAATGTTATTCTACCTTAAATCAATCTCAGTCTCTCGCCCATTGTTTGGGTAGGCGGTGGTAAGGGACAAACAAAGCCAAAGTAGTGCCAACTTCACTCTAATCACCGACCACATAAGAAACAAATTATGAGCTCTATCAGCTGTAATTAAACCTCACAAACAACCATGTAGCTTGTTTATTTAAAGAGACCATCAAGCCCTTGCAACTGCAAATAATTAATGTGCTTGTCCAACTATGTCACTCATCAATCTGCCTCTGATGTTTCATTATGCCTTAATCAAGTTTGGGAATAAAGATACAATTGATGAATACTGGTACGCTACTGATGCAAGTACATTACTGTCAAGCAAACAAAACTTTAGCTCAATGAAGAAGAAGAAGAAGTTGGACGAGTTCAACTTAAAAGCCCAGAAACCGAGCACAAGTAAATTGGCATGAGACTATTTTGTTTGACAAGATTTGCAACCTCAAACTAAAAACCTTTGTTAAGTTATTAATAACCAAATATAAAATAAGATAGAAGGAAGTAAAGGCATGCGCAATAGTCATACCTGCTTCACGGAGATTGGGAGCGTTAGCTTGCCAGATAGTTCAGGAGATTTCACAATTTCTTTCATGATTCCTCTCCAACTGCGGCAGACACCAGCACAAGCAACCACATGTTTTCGGGCTGGCCACGTGTCTTCAGAAGCCTCAATCCTCATTAACACATCCCTCAGAAGCTCTGGGGGCATATTAGCCCAACAACTCTGCCTCAAACCATCGCCAACCATCACATGATCCCCAGCATCGCGGTGTGACTGTGACCGCGATCTCATCCCATACCCAAACTTCACCTCAAATCCTTTCCTAGACATACTCCCAAATTCTCCTTTTATATCCTGGATGATACTCCGAAACGACATCGTCTCCTTTTTAATTATTCAAAGCCATTGTCAATTCCTCCCTTCCAAATCCCATCTTTTTACAAAAAGCAAGCTGTCAGTCGATAAACAAAACCCCAAAACATGGAAAGCTTGAATTTCTTTTTTTGCCAACGAAAGTTACACCATAATAACGACACGGTTTCCCTTTCCAAGAAAAAATCAACTGCTACAAGCATGCAGACAGAGTGACATATAGATTCAATACGGCAATTCGAAATACAAGACCACGTAAATTGAACGCAACACACAGCAGCACCCAAAAACAAAATAAGAGCCGAGTGATCAAACACGGAACTTAAACTAGAGCTTCATAGCGTCCCCATCCCCTCTCTTCCTTTCCAACCTATCTCCCCTTCAAATATTCGAAAGCCATTTTATCAGAGGTTGAGCGAGAAACGTTTACGGCGCTAATTGAAACACTAAACATGGAATACATAATACATTGAATAATAAAGAGAAGCCCTTGAAGAAAAGAAAACAAAATCTGAAAGAATTTGACCCCCTCCCTCGATCACATAGCGGGGGAGTACCGTACTGTGGGACTGGAAGGAATGAGGAAAGGGAAAGGATTCCTGGGGAATCTGAGCTCAACATCCGGGCTGACCTGACGGGTTCGGACACAACGGCTTTATCCAGATGGCCACCTTTTTTGCTTCTTTTGGTTGTCCTCGTCATGGATCGGGTTGGGTTCGTACCCGAATTGCAGTGTTTGGGACGCGAACTCATCTCTCATGGGCTTGACGATCATTTTGGTGAAAATCCCATCGTCATTAATAGACTATTTGTCTTTTTTCTATTATTTGATTCTGGGCAAATACATGTCCTTCTGTTAAAAGGTAAGACAAAATAACTGTGATCAATTTTTTATTGTGTTTCGTGAAACACTTTAAAGATGATGGGCATGTAAATATTGTTTTAAACATCTTGAGCTATAATGTTATTAATATATCCCCTCATATCCATGATTAAAGTTTATTTACCTATATCTTGATGAGATTTACAAAATAAAATTAATTATGTTAGTTGATATGACATTTTTTTTCTAAAATACTCAAATTATACTGGTTAATGTCTTTTATCTCTCATATATTTGATTGTTGATAAGGAAACAACATTAAGGATAAATTAAAAATAATAAATATAAGAAATATATCTTACATTTAAGAGACAGGACAAAAATATTACAAATCAATACAGTGAGTTTCATTGAATACCATTATTGTTGCTTTCATGCAATCTAGCTTATATTCGGAGCAAAAAAAAAAATCTAGCTTATATGTTAATGTAGTATCTCCATAATTATAAAAGAGAGTAAATGAAAATTATGGGTTAATGTACAAATTAGGGCAGAGCAATGGGCGGGTTGGGCAACCCGAGGCTAAACCCATAGCCCGTCCATTTAATTTTAAATGGGTATGGGTTAGCCCATATCCGTACCTCAACCCATTTAAACCCATGTAAATGGGCTAAGTACATAAATGGGCGGGCTAACCGGGTTTTGGGTAACCCATTTACATTTGACTTGTTCATTTTTTTAATAAAAAAAACATATATAAGCATTAAACATTCATCCAAATTTATCATTCCAATTTCTGAAATCTAAATCTTCCAAGTTCCATGATTACAATTCACACAAAATAACATAAATTTAGACAAGTACCATCGTTACATAATCTTGATGTTCAAACTCCAACTTTTAAATTTAAACATTAAAACTACTAGTTCATAGATTAACGAAATGGCATGCTTCCATTGAATCTGCATGCTTCAGTCTTCATCATCTTCAAATTCACTTAAAAGAATCTTGTATTCGACCCAGTACTAAAAGCTAATTTTGAAGATATTATAGATACTAGTATACCCAACAAATCACATGCCAACGGATTTAAAACTTAATACTTGGAAGTATTCACTCTCCAACATGCTAAAACATCAAATTTTGGATCACGAACGTCAATTAAATTTTTTTTTTTTTTTTGGTAAAGAAAGTCAATTAATTTAGTTTGAAGATATTCATCCACTTCTAAAATATTCTCTACATTACATGTAGAGTCAATAGTAACTCACAAATAGACAGAGCCATAAAGAGAGAAAGTGAGCGAGATTGAGAGTTGATGGTCATTATGGTTATAGATTAGAGGTGACTGAATACTTGAATAGGAAGGGATTCAGGAAACGCTTTACGCGGAATGTGAAATGGGATGGGTAATTAATAAAAAAATTACATTAAATGGGCGGGTATGGGCAGCCCATAGGTATGCCCATAACCCGCCCATTTAAATCCTAAATGGGAGGGTTCTAACCCAACCCATTATAAAGTCTTTTTGGACGGGCTCAATATGACCCAATTACGCTGGGTTTTGGGCGGGCTCATGAGTTAACCCTAGTACAAATCTATTTCATTCAGAAACTGCCGGGCACTTAAAAGTTTTTTATGGATTTAATCGAGCTCTAAAAGTTTCAAATCCAACCATATTCGTTTACTCTATGATGTAGCCCATTCATCACTAAATCACATACCTCGTTGGGCCACTAACAGTTTTATTTGGACATAAGATTTTGAAAATGAAAAAAAAAAAAAAAAAGCATATATGCTTTTATATATATATATGGAAAAGAAATAAATGGGTAAGGAAATTTGTGAACCCCATTTCGGACCGTTACTGCCAACTCCGCTCCCTCACGTTCCTAAATCTAATCCCATCTTACTCAGCAACCATATATGTGTGTGCTCATGTTATTGACTTTCTGATTTTTGGCTTTCCTTTTAAACATTTTTTAAACTTTAATAGAAAATATAGCTTTCGAGCAAAAAAAAAAGAAAATATAGCAGTATTATTTTGTCAAAAATCCGCCTCCAAATCGAATGTCTTTAATACCCTTCAAGTCATTAGATAATTGCGAGCCACTCATCAGTAGTATCCGGAAATAAAAGGTGATGGTTGGTGGCAATTCGGTAAAAGTGGAGAGTTTGAATCCCCCTCTCTCTGAAAGAGACAAACGAATTCAAAACCAGAAAGCGCTGTGTTTATTTTATCATTTGTCCCTGGAAGAGCCAAGAGTAGAGAGCGAAGCGCAGCTCCGGAGAGAAAACAGAGTCTGTAGGCTGACAAAGCGAAGCCTACACTCTACATCAGCCGGAGAAGAAGAGGAAGACGACCTATACGACTCTCTTCCACAATTTGAATCAGGTCCTCTCTTATTTCCCCATTCTCTTTCTATTGCCTCTCTCTTTTGGATTCTGTGAAATGGGCATAGCCGAGTTCCACTCTTTCCGTTCAGAAGAAATAGTCGTCTTGATATAGCCATCTCCTGTGGTCTGTTTTGAAAGGACGGGAATGTCTCTATATGGCTTTTACGATGCTTCTGTGGTCTTGTCTTTGTTAATAACGAAGAAGCGATATCAATCTCTTGGTCGGTGCTTATGATTTTGACCCTTCATGGAAATACGATCTATTTATTTTTGTCGGCATCTTTTAGAAATAAAACCTACTACTTATTTTGCTGCCTGAAAAATCCAAGGTTTCTTTTTGTTGTTTTGTTATATTGGTTTTCATATAGAAATCTTTGGTGGTAATTAAGAGAAGATTGACGCAGAAGATGGCACAAATGAGGATGAATCAACCCTCACAGTGGTGGTGGCTTGACGATCGCAGCACCTCTAAAAGATCCCCATGGTTCCAATCCACTCTCTCTGGTATCATTTCTCTTCCTCTGTAGTTGATGTTCAATTAACTTAGGTGTTTACTCTGAACCCATGGAACACTTTTGATTTTTTCTTAGAGTATAAAAGTTTCATTGTTTGAAGCCCTGCAAATTGTGGGGAACTCGCTCGTGAGCAACTAGCTCAATTGGTCGCACATGTGCTAAGTTGAACAGTGTGACGTGTCTTCTTTGTTATGGTTCATGGTCGATACAAAATTTAATGATGCATTGATTACATGAGGATCCCACTAATCTTTTGTCTGGCTCTTTGTTACTTGGCTTTCAATTTGTCCCTAAATGCTATGCTCGTTGTATGTTGAAGTTTTGGACCCACAGGTGTCTTCCCGAATGATAATTAATTTTTCTTATGGCATATGATCTATAAACGTAGGCACTTAGAAAGTTCAAACCAGTCGTTCTCAAAAGAGTAAAGAGGAACGTAGGTGTACTGGTAACAATAAAAGGCTGTGGGCCTATTTGAAGAATGGTGGTTCTTGCTTTTCCCTTTTGAAGTTCTTTTCTTTTTCTACTTTTTGCTTCCAGAGTTAACCGTTCGGTTAACCCCTTTTTTCTTTTGTGAACTAAGACTTATGCCTGGACCTCTTTGTGAACATATACTAGAGTGTTATAACGCCTAATAGTTTTAGGGATGAATTAATCTATAAGATTAAAGGGGAATGTGGAAAACGCGTTGATATTTACCTGAGTTTGTGTGTTTTATGTTGACGACAGAGCTGAATGAGAAGACGAAGGCAATGTTGAAATTGATTGAACAAGATGCTGATTCCTTTGCGCAACGTGCAGAGATGTATTACAAAAAGCGACCAGAGCTTATTAGCATGGTTGAAGATTTCTATCGGACTCACCGCTCTCTAGCGGAGCGATATGATCAAGTCAAACCAGATTCTGGATTTCGCCTCCTGAAATCAGGAGGATCTCCTTTTGCCTCGGCCAAGTACCAATCAGAGAAATTCATGACTTTCACAGATAGCAGTTATGATAGCTTCTCTGAGAACTACGATGTGGAGGAGTCTGCCGAGTCTGAAGTTGACGATCCTGAGCAAGAAGATGAAACTGAACCAGACAACTGCGCAAAAGGGGAAGTTCCTTGTGTGGCCGTGAATGATGAAGTCAAGAGGTTAGATGAAGAAATTAAGAGACTTGGAGAAGAGAACAGGGTTTATAAGGATCAGGTGAAGCAGAAAGATGACATGCGTGATGAACTGATGATTTTGAGGGAAGAGATAGAAAGGCTGAGAGAAGAGAACAGGGAACAGAAAGATCAACTGAAGAAGAAAGATGTAGTGAGTGATGAGGCAATGATGCTGAGGGAAGAAATAGGAAGATTGAGAGAAGAGAACAGGGCACAGAAGGATGAACTGAGGCTGAAGGATGAGGAGAAGATAGAGGTGATAAAACACCTGAGTTTGGCAATAGATGTGATAAGGCAGGAGAATTCAAAGATGAGAAACTTCATTGCTAATGACTGTAAAAAGAAGTGGAAGCACCCCTTTGAGCTTAACAAACTCATGGGAGCGTTGTCCGGGAAGCTGTTTAATGGATATCCATGGAATCAGCCCAGCGTTGTAGCTCTCTAGATGTCATCTACAAGTAGAGAATAGTTTTATACATATATGTATATGTGTCGATAATCTATATTAAGTGTTCACCCATGGAAGCTTCATAAATTTGAGTAGTCCGCGTCTTAGATATCAGTTATATGTATTTTACATTTATTCCTTCTAGCAAAGAGAAGCCAGATAGAGTATATATTAGTGGTCCTTCCTTTTGTCAGCTTGTTATATTGTATGCATTCCCCATCGTCGCAATTTATTTATTTATTTATAGTGTTAGCCACTCATTCCCATCTCTTTTTTCTCCCCTCGACTGTTTTTTTATTTTCTAAAATGATATGTTTCTTATTGCGAAGTGCAGAGTCATAAAAAATGCTCTTGAAGCCAGATCAAAGTGATCTGTGGTCCCTTTTACGTACCCTCCTCGCCACGATCGTTGGATTGCATTTGACAACTGCTAATTTCATGGAAAAGTAAAAAACAGTAAAAGAAAATTTCCAGCATACATAAATAGATACAGATAGTTAATAGTTAAAGATAACTCTTGTCAGCCTTAAAAGATAATTGATATTAACCCAGGAGCATCATCCAACAGTGCCTCATACAATGTACTAAAAACAAGGTAAGAAAAGGGAATTCTCTAATAGCGACAAGAACAATAAAGTAGAAACGGCAGCACCTACTCAGAATCACATGCCATGAAGCATCAGCATGAGGCAAATTACCAGTGAAGCCAGATATGAGATAAGATTCAGAGGGTGAGACGAAGAGTGTGAAGCAGGGGCATGGGCCAGCATAGATTCTGAGGGAGGAAACGCCATTACAGGCCCTGGAACACCGAAAGCGTCGGGATTTGGCGGACTTGGGCTCGCTGGAATGGTGGGCAACGAAGAATCAGATGGAGAGAAAGCGGTCTTACCAGGAGAGGGAAAGAGTGGCTCAATATCTGGAGAGAGAGGAGTGGAGGCCATAGGAGCAGCAGGTAATACTGTTGGTGCTGCTGATATGGTGGAAATACGCACACTTGGTGAAGAAGCCAAGGATGATGAACAATGGAACACGATCAAGGCCAGGAGGATTGTAGTGAATGACCAAAAGGAAGCCATAAATGATCACAGAATCAAATATATATACAGACTTAATGATGGTACTCTAATTAATGTGTCTGCGAGAGAGAGAAAGATACAGAGGAAAGTGAGGCTGGAGAGGAGAAACCAGGGAGGAGGTTCATGATTGAGGCATTAAAAGGGGCTTTTGAGAAGTGGGGGTGGGGTTGCATTGGTGAGTGGAAATTGATAATTGGGACTCTTTTTGAAATCACACACTGGCAGTCTCTGCTACAAGACAAATTCGGTACGTGATTTCCTTCTGGACCATACACTTGCCTCTTTCCTTTTCACTATGCGAGTTCACATACTTCAAACCATTACGAAAAATGCAACAACAGAGGGGCCCAACGAGGGCAAGAAAATAACAAGGACCCAAACAGGGATGGGTTTGCTGTTAGTGTGTTTAAACTGCACACTTCCCTGTTCCTGACGCCATGGCCAGCGAATTTTCCTTATGCAATGCCATGCACTAGATATATATCTTTCAATAAAAAGAAATTAAAATGACAAAAAGCAATTTGTGCATATGTGCTCATTATTTGAGGGGAAAATATATGCTTTATCATTATATTTTCATATAAATTTACTAACGAAAAAGTTTTTCCCCCCTCCTGTCACGGTGATAAAGATATAAAGAAAATCCTCACCGGCCTGCTGTAGGAGAAATGGAATGGAGAGGAACACTGGAAAGGAAGGGCTTGAAGTTAAAGAATAAAGAAATGAGCAAATATGAAACACAACTGTAAAACTCCAGATCTTGAACCCCACACACACACCTTGAGAGGAAACTGGATATTATTATTACTGATACAATAAAATGTAACAACAGCACGTACAGCAGTGACGAATGAAGAGCACTGAGATGCAACTGACACTGATACCATATTGACGCAAGAATGAAGAAATGGGTGTGCCTGGGCTTTACTCCCTACAAAAATTCAGTGACGGGATGTTAATACCATATTCATGTCTAGAAAGTGAAAAGCTAGTATATCGTAAAAACAGAATGACGTGAGAAAAGCGCATAATTTTATTTTACGTTTTCAAATATACATGTCCAGAACCCGATTGACGCCATGCCCATGGATCCGAAATTGTAACAAGAAACCAGAAAAGAAACGGTAGGGAATGTCAGAGGTATTTCGGCCAAAAAAAAGAGAAATGTCTGAGATAGGGTAGTGAAGACGGTGTCATTTTATCTGGCGTATTCTGAACAGTGTGATCGCTACTAACGCCTCCCTATACCGTCAGAGAAGATCAAGGACCTGTATCTGTCCAATATGCGACGAGGCTGAGGAGGATATAAGGATATTGATCACCTCTTTTTTCATTGTCCCTGGACTTGGTGTGTCTGGTTTGGCAGTTTTTAGGCGCTCGGTTTGATACATCTGATGTAACAAATTTTAATACCTGGTGGTTGCAAATGACAGGTATGTCAGATTTTATTTCCCATGACATCTCCCTTATTTGTTGGATCCTTTGTTCATTTGGAAGCAGAGAAACGAGAAAATTTTTAATCATTTAGACCCCAACCCTGCTGTTGTCATTAATTTGGCTAAGAATAGTAATAGTGAATACTGTCTTCTCCGGCTGATGACTCTGATATGTCGGGTTCTATGGCCAGTAAGGTAATTCACTGGGTTGCTCCGACTCCTAGATATTTGAAAGTCAATAGTGACAGATCTTTTTGTGCTGATACAAATACAACTTCTATTGGAGTCGTGTGTTCAGGGATAGCTATGGCCTGTTTATTTGGGGATATGTTGATAAAGTAAAATCAATTTCTGCTTTTATGATTGAGGCACTTGCTCTGAACAAGGCTTTGATGTTGGCCATGGATTTAGGCCAGGATATGGTTATTTTCGAGACTAACTGTCTTCCTCTCCATAACTGTGTTGTTGCAAAGTCTCCCGATATAGCTGATTGGAAGTATAGGAGTATTTTGTATGATATTATCGGTCTTCTTGATTCTAAGGTTGGGTTCTCAGCTTCTTTCAAAACTAAAAAGGGAAACCATGTAGCTAACTCCCTAGTAGCTAATGCTTATAAAGAGGTATACCTTATTGGGTGGGTTGATAGACCATCACCTACTTTAAGTTCTCTTTTAACTTTGGACATTCAGGAAACGAATATTCTCAAGGATGTTGTTCCTACCTCTGGTCTAGTATTGAGTGGCGGCTGATTTGTTTGTTATAATAGATCTAGCTGTCGTTATGCTTTAATTGTTTCGGTTTTCCCTTGATTTCGAGGTTGTTTACTAAGTTTCGTATATGTTGTTGTCTTTTTCCTTAGACTTTGTTCCTTCCGTGTAATTTGCCTTCAGTAATATAAGGGTTTTTCGAGGATAAAAAAAATACGGTGTTATTTTATTAGAATTTAATTTTTTTTCAAAAACAACTATAATTTTATATAGAAGAAAATCTCTATTGAGAGTTGAGATGGCCGAGTTGGTCTAAGGCGCCAGATTAAGGTTCTGGTCCGAAAGGGCGTGGGTTCAAATCCCACTCTCAACAATGAAGATTTTTATTTTTTATTTTTTTCCCATACCAAATAATAAAACAAATTAGATAGTCCCTTGGACCCTCCGTACACCTTATCGTTCAAATCCCCATACCAACCAATAACACAAATTAATTACTTAGTCCCTTGGATCCTCCGTATCTTATCGTTCAAATCCCACCGTTGACAATTAACAATAATTTTTTCCGCGCCAACTAACAGAAAAGAAGACAGTATTTTGCGCCCTAAACAAATTAATTAGTTGCTTGAACCTCCTCCGTACACCTTATCCCCGAGCAGTCTCTACACCCAATATGCAGGAAGCGGTTGTCATAGTTGTGGGAGCCGGCACTTCCGGCCTCGCCGCCTCCGCCTGCTTATCCCAACGTTCTATTCCTTACATCCTCCTTGAAAGAGAAGACTGTCATGCTTCTCTGTGGCAGAAATATAGTTACGACCGTCTTCATCTCCACCTTAGGAAACAATTTTGCCAGCTCCCTCATTTGCCCTTCCCTCCATCTTATCCTCAGTACGTGCCCAGGAAACAGTTCGTACAATACTTGGATGACTATGTCGATCACTTCCACATCCGCCCTTTCTTCCACAGAGCCGTCGAATTAGCCCAATACGATGATGCCCATCAGCTGTGGAGAGTCAAGGCTAGGAATCTGAACTCCGGCGAGGTTGAGGACTATACAGCGAGGTTCTTGGTGGTGGCCAGCGGCGAGACGGCGGAGCCCCGTGTGCCTGAGATTGAGGGTTTGGACACTTTTAAAGGGAAAGTGCTTCATTCAACTGGATATAAAAATGGAGAGGAGTTTCAAGATGAAAGTGTATTGGTTGTTGGGTCTGGCAATTCCGGCATGGAGATTGCGTTAGACTTGGTCAACTACGGAGCCCGACCTTCGATTATTGTTCGAAGCCCGGTAATTAATTATATAGTGTATTTGTCGCCGATCTGAATTCACTGAATCTTTTTTCTCCAAATGTGTAAATTCGCCGGTTAGTCCATGCGGGCATATACATATTGATATATTGTGAATTGTAGGTTCATATTCTTCCTAGGGACGTGATGCATTACGCCTCCGTTCTGGTAAAATATCTGCCGCCGAGCACTGTGGAGAAACTGGTGGTGACATCGAGCAGGATTGTGTTTGGAGATCTCACCAAGTATGGATTGCCTTGGCCTAGTGAGGGTCCTTTCACCATGAAGCGGAAGTACGGCAAGTTCCCTATAATTGATGTAGGAACCATCCAGAAAATCAAGTCTGGAGATATACAGGTATGTCTATGGGGCCAATGCCCGTGGCACCTGAATGTGGCTATGCCTCCTCCTTTATTATTGTCCCCGTTTAGATTCAACCTGGTTTTATCATTTTGATTCCGGTTGGATGCGATCAACTATATACCCGAATCCCAATCGATGAAATCTCAAACATGTTTTGCCATTGGAAGACTCGGGACCGAGCTCTATATATCAGCAGAGCTAGTTAGCTATTAGCCAATAGGATAAGAAAACATATATTTTGTGATTAGTTTCTGCTCGCATAACCTCGGGTAAGCCTAATGATCGAGTATTGGTGATATGTGAAGGTGTTGGGGGCGGAAATAGAGAGGATTAGAGGCAACGAGGTGGCGTTCAAGGATGGCAAGTCGCTTGCGTTTGATTCGATTGTATTCTGCACAGGCTTCAAGAGATCAACTCACAAGTGGCTTAAGGTAATTAAATGCATGAGTGATGAAACCTCACGAAGAAAACTCATGGCATGCGTTTCCTATTTGTGAACAAAGTGTAGCGTGTAATGTTGACAATTTGGGTATTGAGCAGGGGGGTGAGGATCTTCTGGACGAAAATGGGATGGCGACTTCAAAATTCCCAAACCATTGGAAGGGAAAGAATGGATTGTACTGTGTGGGACTGGCACAGTGGGGTTTCCGTGGAGCCAACGGAGATGCAGAGAAGATTGCCGGTGACATTGCCTCTCTTTTGCAATCTCAAAGCAACGATACTGGATTGGCCAGGGAACTCCAACACTTCTGAGTCAACCAACTTCCTTCCACTGGCTTCCTCTTTTCCACCTGCACTTTTCTCCTTTTTCACAAGTCTGCTCTCTTTTATTTCGTTCACAAAACAGAGATGCTGTTGTTGTTTTTTTTTTTTGTCTTGCCAACGCTATCATGTTTATCCGTCATTATAAATAAAATAACCAGCATTAAATAATAGTAAAATAACAAGCAAAAGTTACATAACACAATATAAATATCTATAACTTCATTATTTGAGGTCTCAAAAGTTCTTTCTGAGTTCTGACCCTCTGAATCCGAGAAAAGAATGGTAAATGGGGTTTCACTAAAAAATAATGCCGTGCAACAACGAATATGCTGGGCCAAAATACAGACAGTCTAAAGTGAATAAACTTAATATATATCATGAGCGAATAAGTTTGGCATGTGATATATGAGGTATATTTTTCCATTTTATATAAATTTTTCATTTTTTTAATTTCTGAATTGTTTCAGCAGTATTTGCTAGTGACTATAAAAATTTTAAATGAGATCTTTAATATACTAATAACATGATATTTTGTTTCATTTTATGGGTTGTTTTCGGATGAAGTAAAGTGATTTGACGTTAGTCCCTCTATTTTTTAATATAAGACATATTTAAAAAGTTAATTTTAGACTTAAATATAAAATATAATTTTCATATTTATCAATTTTTTACTAATTTACATTTATTGATGTTCCCTCATCAATAATAAAAAAAGAGAGGGAATGGGAGAATTGAGGATTATGATTAGAGTGTGTTAAAAAACATTATATTAAAAAAAATTGACTAACTCACTTGATATACTTAAATCAAGTAAATATGTGTTATAAGCCCACAACAGATTGGGCCCCGCCCAACCGTCCGCATGGGTTTTCGGGGCTACCCGTCATGGGTACAGGGCCCCGTACCTGTTTTCATTATACCGGCGGGGCACGGGTTGAGGCACGGGTAACCCGTGCCCGCCCGTACCCCGTTTAAGTTATTTATTTTTATTTGGACTTTCCCCTCAAGCAAGTCTCAGGTTGACGCAGAGAGAGGAGAGAATCAGAGAGCCACACCCACACGACACGCACGACTTGTCCCATCAACTCATAGCCAAATTCCTCTCTTTTTTTTGTTAAGTGCTGAACTGATTATTACTCCCTTTTTTACTAAAATATATATCCACACAATAATTGTTCCGAAAAAATTACTTCACATTTTAATTTAACTTATAATTAATTTAAATCTAATTAAAAAGAAAAAAGAGAAAGAGAAAGAGAAAACAATTTTATGATTTGTCAAGAGATCTATAAATAATTCTGATTTTTTACTTATGACTTTTTTTTAATTGGGTGATAAAGTTGAAAACTGTGTAAGTATTTACCTTTTGAATCAAACTATTCGTCTCAATTTAGTTATTTTTGCCCCGTCGATTGGGTTTCGAAAGGTTTATACCCGCCAAGTCTCCTTCATTGTCATTTTACCAAAGTTGTTTTGAAGAGCTTCTCTCCCGACGATTCTCGCTTTCTGGAGGATAACCTGTTTCGTGAACCATCTTCGTTCCACAACTTCCATTGATCATCTCCATATTTTAGGTAGGTATTCTTGTTTCCTTGCCTCTTTCTTTTGTTCGCTCGATCCGCCGTTTCCGTAAGATTGCGTCCGTATTTAGTTGAAATTGGTAGATTCCCTTGTTGAGTGGGTTTTCGTAGTCCTGTTTTCAGTTCCTTCATTTGTGCAAAACTCCCCCGTTTTTCGAGTGAGCCGTTTCCTTTCGTTGATACCTTTAATAGAGTGGCTCCCAATGTCGAAGGACATAAAGGATATGACCCCGAAGAACGGCGCGGAACTACGCCACACTGTCAAGGGAAAAAGCCGTTGGTGGCTTTGGGGCGATGAATCTTCTCGTCCAACGTCGCAAACCGTTGCTTTAACCGATCACCGTGGAGGCAAGGGAAAATTTTCTGGTGGTGGGCCGACGAAAATCCGAGACGATGCATCGTCGGTTAGGGGAAGTCCGAATGTTTCCTTCCCGCTTCTTCCTAATCCAAGGGAGTTTGACCCGAGTTTCGACGTGTCCATTTTTCCGGGCCTTCCGAATAGCCGCCTAACAAAGTGGCCAGCTCGGGTCCTAGGGCCGAGGTTGATTCCTACATCGGGCCTTGCTACGATTGCTTGTATGAGTGCTCCCGACTTATTTCTTGTGGGATTCCTCCACAGTAGACTTAATTTTGGGCTCCTGCCGACATAATTTGGTCCCGGCTCCTCAAGCTATATCGCGAGTCCCGTTGACTTGGATTTTAATCTTACCACAACCGTAGAGTCCCGCCTTCAATTATTGACATCGGGTATGCTAGGAAGATTCGATCTTGCTTATATTTTTATTTGTGTTAGGTATAATGGCGTCGTCTTCTTCTTCCCACGCGGCCGAGTCGAGAATCTGGAAATGCCAACCGCGCTAGCCCCCGAGACTTAATTGACCGATTCCCTTGGGTTACCCAAGAAGTGTTATCCTATCGGTCGAGCCGACCATGGAAGACTTGGAAGGTCTTCCAGTTCGAGACACTAACACCTACTCTCTTTGTCTCCCTGAAGAGGAAGAGCCTGTGTGCTCAGTGAGGGAGGGGAGCCACAACTCCTTTTTCTTTTTCTATGCTGACTACATTACCAGGCTTGGGATTCGATTTCCCTTTTCCGAATTCCAAATGGCCACCCTTCAATTTCTTAGTATAGCTCCCTCGCTGCGGGGAAGGAACCGCCGGAGCTCAAGGGCTGGACCTCCATTCGGGAATAGCCAATCGGCGCTTGTTTACCCAGCCTCCTGTAGGGGCCGGCTCCTTAGTAGCCCAATATCGGGCCGAGGCTCAGCGTCAAGATGAGATGGCGTCAGGGCCGAGTATGGCATTTCTGTTATTTAACATCGGCGTTGTTCCGCGTCTTAGTATTGTATTGATCGTCTTTGCTTTCCTAGTAGCTAACATGGTGTATGTGTTTCGTACAAGTCGAAGGTCGGAGAATCTTCGAAGCAGGCCGAGCCAAAGAAGCTTAAGGTCGGGAGTCGTCCAAGCCCCGAACCGAAGTCAGCCCCTGTCTCTCCTATCCGAGCCTCCCCGTCCCGAAATCGCCGCTTCCTAAGTCGACCACGTCGAGCCCTCTCCATGCCTGATACCCGGTTCCCCCTCGTCCTTCCACCGTCATTCCCCGTTCACATTTGTGGAGTAAGGGTATTACCGAAGAACTCAGCGTCGCACTCCTGCCCCCATCCCGTTACCAAGAGCCAGTAGACTTGCGGGAAGTAGACGTACGAGAAGTCCAGGCATTGGGAAATGCTTTCCTGAAAGGTGCTGGTTTGACCCAATCTTTTCTCACCCTGCACCACAAATATGCGGAGGCTGCCACGGAGCTGAAGCGTGCCCGAACAGACCGCGATGAAGCTCTGAAACAATGGCAAATCGCTTCGAACGAGTTCCAGGCTCGTGAGGTCCAGCTGGAGAAAGTGGAGTTTCGACTAAAAGAGACCGAGGGGCTCTTGGCGGACTCCAATGTAATAATTGAAGGCTTTAAGGCGGCTCAAGCTAGAAGCGAAGAGCAGTTCAAAGCCATCACAGCTGAGAGGGACGGGTTCAGAGCCGAAGTTGACAGGATCAAAGCCGAGGGGGAGGCGTCCTCAACATATCTGTCCGCGGAGATAACCCGGCTGCAGGAGTTGCTACTGGGTTCAGTGGTGGAGGCGTTTGAGAATTCACTTGCCCAGATCCGGGCTTTGAACCCGGGGATCGAGCTCAACACTACGGGGCATCATTTCCGGTCTTATGTGACTGACGGGCAGATTGTCCCCTATGTGGAACCTCCTGCTGGTTCCGAGACCCGGATAGATGGCGATGCGGCCGTGTGAACAGATTGGCCAATATGGCCATTTTTGGCTACGATTAACAATAGATGGTAATTTAGCAACCATAATGCATCGTATTAAAATATAACTTTACCAGTTATCGCGGTCGACCTGGCCAAGGTCATATGAAGGTAAGCAGAATCTGCGAACGCGCTTTTTGGTCATAAGACCATAATGTTTTAAAGTGCTAGTGTTTGCACTGTTTTATAAAATTCCTGGTATAGTAACCGGTCATCCAAAGGTAAATGAAAATTGCCACCGCCTCGGTTCGGTTTTGTCCCGATAGCGTCCGAGCATTTTGACTGATCGTGGTCGGCATGACATTTTCTATTGATACCGGAGTAAATTAGCGTGTCCGGGCTGCGATAGCTATCCGGGCGTGTTTTCTTCAAACAAAAGCTAATAACAATTGAATCTTGAAAAAGACAATGTTTGGAATTCAATAGATACCCTCGAACGAGAGTTTCATTCATATTTGACACAAAGCAATTGTTGCGAAGGGAAAAGCCGCAGCCAACGTTGAACAAAGAACATAATGGAAAACGATGCTTTAAGAAAAACAACGAGATAAGCCTAATCTGAAATATGCCTTTAATTTGTCCGCATTCCATGTTCGCTTGATAGGGGTTCCATCCAAATTTTCCGAATGTAAGCTCCTCTCTCAAGAGTTTCCCGAACGCGATAAGGTCCGTCCCAATTAGCTGCAAGCTTGCCGTCTTTGGAGTTCTTGTTCCCGATGTCGGCCCTTCTAAGTACCAGGCCACCGATTGGAATCTTCTTGGTCTAACCTTCTTGTTATAACGAGCCGCGATCAGCTGCTTCATTGCAATATCCCGACAATGGGAGGTGACCCGGGCCTCATCGGCCAGATCCAACTCTACTGCTAACGCCTCACTATTGGCAATTTCGCCTTGTGATAAAATGCTCTTCCTGCGCCAAGACATCATCCCTATTTCCACAGGAATCATAGATTCACAACCGTAGGCCAGTCTATAAGGAGTTTCTTGGGTGGATGTCTGAGCAGTTGTTCGATTTCCCCAAAGGACAAAAGGTAGTTGATCAGCCCAAGAAGTGTCAGCCTCCAACATACGTTTCTTCAAACCATCAAGGATGACCTTATTGGCGGCCTCAGCTTGTCCGTTGGACTGCGGGTGTTCCACGGAAGCAAAGTGATCTTTGTATTCCGTATTCATAAATCAAATCACGAAATCCGACTCCGGTGGCCGAGTTCCGTTGTCCTGCAGTACTATCTCGGTGGTGCTCCAAGCGCGTAATTATATTGACTTCAACAAATCGCCGCACACGAGCCGAGGAGATCGTTGTGAGAGGTTCGGCCTCAATCCACTTGGTGAAGTAGTCTCACGCCACGATTAGCCATCGCAGCTTGCTCCGTCTTTGTCTTGAATGGCCCCAGAATGTCCATGCCCCATTTGTAAAATGGCCGGGGGCCGTGATGGAATGAAGCTCGGTGGGGCGCCCAAATAACTCGGCATGTTTCGACAACTATCACATTGTCTTACAAGGGTCTTTGAATCCGCCTCCAACGTCGGCGCATAATGCTTTGCTCGAAGGGTTTTTCGGGCGAGCGCCTTAGCCCCCATATGCTGACCATTGGCCCCTCCATGAATCTCGGCCAGGACATACCCCGCCTCATTTGGGTTCAAGCACCTTAGCATAGGAGAATGTAATCCTTTTCGGTAAAGTTGATCCTCCACCATTGTGTACTTGGCCGCGTCACGAATCAACATTTTTGCTTCCATTGCATCGTGCGGGATGAGTCCACGCTCAAGGTAGTCTTCTATCGGCTTTTTCCGGTGATTCGACCGAAATAGCCATCATGCATACCGGATCTTCGAGATTTTGCTGGACAACCGTGCGATGACAACCAGCCTGCTTAGTGCTTGCCAATTTTGATAAAATGTCGGCTCTTGCGTTTTCTCCTCGGGGAATGTGAGTAACAGTTGCTTCATCGAAACCTGACATCAAGTCCTTAGCCTTTAGGAGATACTTGGCCATTAGCGGGCCTTTAGCACGATACGTACCCTCGATCCGAGCCGCCACAAGCCGGGAGTCGGTGAAAACCTTAACTCTTGTGGCCTCATTTTCCTTGGCTTGAAGAAGCCCGCTATCAAGGCCTCGTATTCGCTTGATTGTTCGAAGTTGGGAAGTTGAGATGCAACGAATGCTCAATTGTAACCCCCTCTGGACTCTCAATAATGACTCCGGCTCCACTTCCTTTCGTGTTCGACGATCCGTCGACATACACCTTCCATTCGCCTGCCAGTGTCTCGGTGGACTTAGAAGCCGGGGTGAGCTCTCTGATGAAGTCGGCCAACGCCTGTGACTTGATTGCATGGCGAGCTTCGTAGGTGATGTCGAACTCGGAGAGTTCTATCGCCCAATTAGTCATCCTCCCCGCTAGGTCCGGCTTATGTAAGACTTGTCGAATTGGCGGCTTGTTCTAACAACGATATGGTGACCACGGAAATAAGGTCTTAACCGACGGGCCGCAATAAGCGGAGCGAATGCCACTTTTCTAGCTTCGGTATCGGATCTCGGCATTCTCGGGGTTACTCGCGACAAAATACACAGGAATTTGTCCGTGTTCCGCCTCTCTTACTAAGGCCTCGCTGACGGCTTCCTCGCCGATCGACAAGTAAAGGAAAAGACTCTCGCCAGCCGAGGTTTTGAGAGGACTGGAGGATTGGCCAGACATTGCTTTATGTCTTCAAATGCGTCATCGCACTTTGAATTCCATTCCACCGATGCCTCCTTCTTTAAGAGCCTGAACATGGGTAAAGCCTTCTCCGCTGATTTTGGCAAAAACCTAGTTAGGCGGCCAATCTTCCGGTTAACTGTTGGATTTCTTTTTTATTACTCGGAGCCTTCATCTCCATCACCGCCCTACATTTGTCGGGTTGGCCTCAATGCCCCGGTTAGTCGGCATGAAACCCAGAACTTCCCGTGGGACGCCAAAGGCACATTTGGCCGGGTTCGATCGGATTCGGTAGGTTCTCGAGTTTGGCAAATGTCTGCTCCGGTCTTGTATATGACGTTCTTTGGTCCAGGGTTTTGACGATCATGTCATCTATATATACTTCCACATTGCGGCCGATCTGTGCAAAGACCTTATTCATCATCCTTTGATATGTAGCTCCCGCATTCTTCAATCCGAAAGGCATGACATTGTAGCAATAGTTAGCTCTTTCGAAATGAAGGCTGTTTTTCCTGATTCTCTGGGTACATCGCTATCCGATTATATCCAGAGTACGCGTCCATAAAGGATAGGAGGCTGGAATCTCGAGGCGTTGTCGACCGGTTGGTCGATGTTTGGCATTGGGTAGGAGTCCTTCGGGCATACCTTGTTCAAGTTCTTGTAATCTGGTACACACTCTCCACTTCCGTTTGGCTTTTTACCATTACCACATTTGATAACCAGGTTGTATACTGTATTTCCCGAATAAATCCGGCTTCAAGCAATTCTTGGATGTGAATTTCCAGCGCTTTCCTTTTTTCTGGTCCGTGGTTCCTCTTTCTCTGCGACACTGGAATTGAGCCCGGATAGACTTCTAGCTTGTGACAACAAAATTTTGGGTCTATTCCAGGTACCTGAGATGAATCCTGTGCGAAGACATCCCCTGTTTTCCTTCAGAATTCCTCCAACCGACTTCTAAGTTCGGAAGATAGGTGTTTGCCAATCTTAGTGGTCTCGAGAGGGTCTCCGATCACCAGATCTTCCGAGTCTCCCGCCGGTTCAGGCGAGCCTCGTCGTCTCGGATGTCTAATTCCACGGATTAACTTCTTCGTCGGGAGAATCCCGGTCCGAATGGTCCGAGATAGCCGATTCTTTGGGGTGCGATGTAGATCCGCCCTCCCCAATTCGACGGTTTCAAAATAGCACCGCCGAGATTCTCTTTGATCCCCGATTCAGTGACCACGGTTCCTTGGTTGCCTATCACCTTGAGCTTTTGATGCTTTGTAGACACCGCATGTCCCACTTGTGAATGGTTGGCCTTCCCAATATTATGTTATAAGGTGAAACGAACTCGGCCACTATGAACCGCACTCTTTCGGATTTAAAGGCGTCTTTGACTCCAAGGGTGAACCCGAGGTCGATAAACCCCTTCGGACGAGATTGTTCTCCATTAAACCCGATGAGGGTTGTCTTGCAAGGCTTTAAGTCGTCCGGTCCAGCTCATTCTTTTGAACGCTTCCTAGCTTAGTATGTCGGCCGAGCTACTGGCATCCACAAATATCCGCTTGACTCGGCGGTTTGACTGTTCAGGTTATCACTAGCCCATCTTGATGGCGGGGACAACGTCCTTGAGGTCGTCTCTTGTGAAAAACAAAGGCGGTCGTGCTACCTCGGTGTGATGTTCCTTGAATTTAGGTCGGTCCTCGACGGATAGGACTTCTCGAAGGTATTTCCTTCGCTGCTTATAGTATCTCCGCCACCGCCCATTGCTCCGCTGACACGTTACGGCCGAATTCCGCTTCGGAAATTCGTCATCGGCTTCAGAGCCTTTCGTTTATCTTCTGCTTTTGAACTTTCGAGGGGGTCCTACTGCGGTTCTTGGTCTTTCGTTTCCCACCTTTTCCTTGATGCTCTATGACATACCGTTGAAGTTTGCCTTCCCGAACAAATCGTTCGATTGCATCCCGAGCTCGTAACATTCATCGGTTGTATGACCTCGACCATCATGGAACGAGCAATATTTAGACTGGTCTATCCCGGATCTTCGGTAGGACAAGACGAGGCGATCGACCTTCTTCATCTCTGGCCGTTGATACCTCCTTCCAAACTTGAGATCGAGGCACCGTCGTGGCCGAATATTTCTCGTACTTGCTCCGTGATCAAATTTGCCACCTCGGCTCTTGTTTTCATTCCCCTTCTCCGGAATCCCTATTCCCGTTGTCGAGAGAAGTCTCGACCCTGGGAGGAGGTTCTATCTTGGTCCCGCCTCGAATTGGGATTATTTGCCATTCGCATCTGCTCGACGTCCAAGTACTTCTTTGAACGGGATATGAAGTCGTTGAGATTCTTTGCCCGCTCCTTTAAAAAGGATTCGCCGGGCGGGACTCTTTATCGAGGCCGTCCACCAATAAGTGAACGTGTACTTCTTCGTTAAGTCCGCGCACTGCAGTCACCGCATGATTGAAGCGGTCCAGGTAACTTTGGAGCAGCTCTCCCGGCCGCTGTCTGATTTTGGAGAGAGAATACTGGGATTTTGGTTGCCGTTTGCTAGTCGCGAAGTGCAACTCAAAGGCCTCGGCAGTCTTCAAAGTTGTGGATCGACCCAAAGGGAAGAGTGTGAAGCCATTTCAACGCCGGCCCCTTTAACGTCGCGGCGAAGATCCGGGGCACAATTGGTTCCTTGAGACCTCTAACCGACATGTGAACGTCAAAGTCTTCTAAATGATTCGTCGGGTCTTGCGTGCCATCATACTTTGTCAACTCGCCCAAATTCAGCTTCTCAGGGAATCGGGCGTTCGGTTGTCCTTTTGATGTCGTTCATTGTTGGGAATCAATGGTTCTTCTGGCTGAGAAAGCCGATCTTCTCCTTCCTGATGGTCTCCATCGTACTGGTTAATCGGCCGCTCATTACGGGGTGGTTGACGCGGTGGTTGACGGTTGTCCCCCGCTTGATCCGCCTCCGATTGTCTTTGGCCTGAAGCACGAGTGCTTATCCTCATGGTCACGGGAATAGAAATTTATTGATCCCCACGGTCGGCGCCACTGTTCTGGTGTAGAACTCAGATGTCCGGCCTGTTGAAGGTCCGGTGGTTTGATATAGGATCTACGTACCCTTCCTGTATGCTTATGGGACAAGCGTTCAGGAGAGGGTATGATCACGGTACACAAGCAGGCGTTTCGCCTAAGGGGTGTTGTGTGTCGTGTATTGTATGTAGATAAGTCAAGGCTTAGAATGAATGTACTGGCGCCCGTCTCCTTCCTCTGTATTTATAGAGTATACTGGTTAGTTAGTCCCTTGGCCGCACCCGTACGTGTCATGTGCATGTCCGGGATCGTGTGCGCATATCCATGATCGTGGGTGCATGTCCAGGATCGTGGGTGCTTGTCCAAGGTCATGGCTGGGTCCCACGGATGGTGGGTTGCCCCCTGTACTAGCCAGTGAGATAATGGGCCTAGACTAGGTCCGTAACAGTTATCATAAATATAAATAAGATATAACTCTTTGTTTCCTTGAAAAAATGTCGATGATTAACATACTTGTTCAACAAACAGTATTAATATAAAATAATAAATATTTAAATAAGACTAAATTTTCTAAGGTTTAGTATGGGGCTCACTCGCTTTCAGGGGAGCGTGGAAGAAGCACAGGATCGGGAAACAGAAAAGTATGTATGGGCTAAGAAAAACCTATTCAAAAAAAAAAAAAAAAATATGTAAACGGGTTCCCTGGACCCGTTTACTAAAACCCGTTTAATCCGTACTCGTTTGTGCGGGTTAAACGGTTTTTTTTTTACCCGTACGCGTTGAAAATAAACGGGCGGGTTACGCGGGTAGCCCTGCCCGCCCGTCAGAGGCTGAGTCGGGGAGGGCTAGGGTGGCCCAGCCCCCTAGAATTACGGAGTTCGACCAAAAGTTTGGAAAATTATATTTACTCTTATAAAAATCTCAACATTTTCACTTTAGTTCCTAGTAGAAGTTTAATGGAGGGATTAAAATAAAAATATTGAAATATATATGAGGTTAAAATATAATTTCTTAAAGTTTTGGGTCCAATTCTGTAATTTTCTCCCCATAATTTCAAATGCTGGCTCTACTATATTTTATTTTGTAATTTTTGCCCCCCTAATTTCAAATCCTGGCTCCGCCCGTTGCTCACCTCTAATCACAACTGCAGAGAATGATCCAAAAGTATTACAGGTTAAATGACAGCAATGTTATCAACTTGCGACATACATTTATCTCATCTCTACAAAATAATAAGGTATAAAAAATTTGGATTTGAGAGTTTTGAGTGAAAAATAAAAAAAAATAAAAATGAAAGAAGCATGCTATGAAAGAAATATCCTCGGATCATATAGGACTGATCTGGGATAACCGAAAAAAAAAGGAACTGGGATAACCGGTTGGTGATACTCGGGCGGGAGTACCTAAGAATTAATCACTTCCATGGACCACCTAATTAGTCCCTTATCCCCCGAGCCGTCTCTTTTTTCCGACAACTAATAAACAGATCAATACCTCCTCCCAGTCTGTTCATTGAACATGCAGGAAGCGGCTGTCATAGTTGTCGGAGCCGGAACTTCCGGCCTCGCCGCCACCGCCTGCTTAAAACGACGCTCCATTCCTCACATCCTCCTTGAAAGGGAAGACTGTTATGCTTCTCTATGGCAGAAATACAGCTACGATCGTGTTCATCTCCATCTGAGGAAGCAATTTTGCGAACTCCCTCATATGCCCTTCCCTCCGTCTTATCCTCACTACGTGCCCAAGAAACAGTTCATTCAGTACCTGGATGACTATGTCAATCACTTCCACATCCGACCTTCCTACCACAGAGCCGTCGAATTAGCTCACTACGATGACACCCATCACCTGTGGCGAGTCAAGGCTAGGAATCGAAACTCCGGCGAGGTGGAGGACTATGCGGGGAGGTGCTTGGTGGTGGCCAGCGGCGAGACGGCAGAGCCCCGTGTGCCTGAGATTGAGGGTTTGGACAGTTTTAAGGGGAAAATACTTCATTCAACAGGGTATAAAAATGGAAAGGAGTTTCAAGATGAGCGTGTATTGGTTGTTGGGTCTGGCAATTCCGGCATGGAGATTGCGTTAGACTTGGTCAACTATGGAGCCCGACCTTCAATTATTGTTCGAAGCCCGGTAATTAATTATATAGCGTATTTGTCTCCGATCTGAATTCACTGAATCTTTTTTCTCCAAATGTGTTCATTCGACGGTTAATCCATGCGAACACATATATTGATATATTATGATTTGTAGGTTCATATTCTTACTAGGGACATGATGCATTACGCCTCCGTTCTGTTAAAATATCTGCCGCCTAGCACTGTGGAGAATCTGCTGATGATATCGAGCAGGGTTGTGTTTGGGGATCTCACCAAGTATGGATTGCCTTGGCCTAGTGAGGGTCCTTTCACCATGAAGCTGAAGTACGGCAAGTTCCCCATAATTGATTTAGGAACCATCCAGAAAATCAAGTCTGGAGATATAAAGGTATATATATCCAGAAAATACGCGTGACCCCTGAATGTGGGTACGCCTCCTTTATTATTGTCCCCGTTTGGATTCAATCTGGTTTTGTCATTTTGATTAATGAAGTAAAGGCTGCTCTCCGGTTGGATAAGATATATTTATGATTAGTTGTTGCTTGCATAAGCTTAATGACGGAGCGGTGATGTGTGTGCCTTTATATATGTAGGTGTTGGGGGCGGAAATAGAGAGGATTAGAGGCAAAGAGGTGGTGTTCAAGGATGGCAAGTCGCTTGCATTTGAGTCGATTGTGTTCTGCACAGGCTTCAAGAGATCTACTCACAAGTGGCTCGAGGTAAACGAATGAGTGATGAAACCTGAAGAAGAAAACCGGCCATGGCTTGCGTTTTCTATTTATTTGTGAACAAAGTGTAGAATGTAATGTGGAGAATTGGTTAATGAGCAGGGGGGTAATGATCTTCTGAACGAAGAAGGGTTGGCAAATTCAAAATTCCCAAAGCATTGGAAGGGAAAGAATGGATTGTACTGTGTGGGACTGGCACAGAGGGGTTTCTTTGGGGCCGGCCGAGATGCGGAGAACATAGCCGATGACATAGCCTCTCTGATACAATCTCAAAGTAACAGAACAAATGCTTGATGGTCGTTTTATTTCCGTTGCGTGTGTGAATTGATATGTAGATAATGACCACTGGAACTCTTTATCCCACAAGTCTGTATTGTTTGATGTTGTATCTGGATACAGGAACCAGACACCGTTGATTGCGTGTCAAAGTCCAATACAATCCACCACCACAAGTTCGATCGTAATATTGGATTGACTTGAAAGTTCCAGCTCTTCTGATCGAGTCGGCCAACATTATGCTTCCTTTTGTATGTGTGGCATATTAAAATTATGAGAGTTTGGTGATCTTACCAGTTCCAGGTCCTGCATGTAACTCTTCTATGGGGGAGGATCTCGCTCAATAGTCTTGATGATCCGTAGTGGTTCTTAATGTTGTGTAATTTCCAACTATATACTTGGTCGCTGTATTACTTTAAAAAAATATATACTCCCTTGACCCTTCTCCAGTCCTAATTATAAGACATAGTTGATTTTTTTTGGATAAATTAAGGAAGCTAATTAAATTACTTTTAGAGTTTTTATTTTTATTTTTTTCTTCAAAGTAATTAGTTTGACTAATAAACTAATATATAATCTAAAGATACACAACATATAAAATAATTAAGTAACTTATTTAGCTTCCTTAATTTCTCCAAACAAAGTCAACTATGTCTTATAATTAGGACCGGAGATAGTATTAAACTTTACCTGCACTAATATATATAACTTCGATCTCCAAAGTACCTTGTGACTCCCTGAATCCGAAGAAAAATATCTAATTTATGATTTTTTTTTTAGTGAAATGAGATTTCATTATAAAAATAATGCCATAGGGATACTTCTAGCTGGCATAAAAATAGCCGGATGCCACCAAAAAAAAAAAAAAGAGGAAAGGGGCCACAAACAATTAGGCCTATGAGTTAGCAATTTATAAGTTGTTTCAGTATTTTAAAATGATTTAGTAACCATTTTTAATTTAAAAAATTAGTGACCATTTTTACAACTAACAGTGCCTAGAATAAAATCACATGTATGCTAACAAAAATATCATTAAAATGACTTATGCGAATAAGTTTTTTTTTACAAATATATTATAAATTACATAATATGAAGTCTAAAGTGAATATATTTAATTTATGTATGTATGTTATAAAAGATAGGTTGACAATTGATAAATGAAAAGTGTTTCGATGCTAAGTGACCTAATGGGCACCAATAGCTTATTACCACTGCACCATTGCGCACCGTCTCGGGCGTCTCGATAGATGGTTGTGATTAAAATTTTTACTTTTTTTTTAATATGTAACTATACAAAATAAAGATCTCTTGATTATGAGTTTTTTTTTTAAAATAAATAAATTTTATTTAAAAATCATTAATTGAAAAATTTTAAAGAACCTTCGGATTTGTAGTTAAATGGCATAAATCTAACGACATCAATACCAACATTGAGTTCATCTAACGATGTAAGGCCTTACTAAATGTTTCTGGATCTTGAGTTTTTAGGATAAATTCAATAGATTTTTTAATTTTATATGACACACTTCATTTTCAATTTCAATTTCCAAATTGTGAGTAGTAGTAGTATTTTTGCTTATTGCTGGTGACTCGAAATTTTAAATGAGATACATATTTAATATAGTCATGTGGAAAGCAGAAATAACATGTTTTATACGCACGTGTGTGTATTGTTCTCAAATGAGAAAAAAAGTTATGTATTTTTTGATATTGTTGTTGTAGTTTTTCTGGGTTCTTTTAATTTATTGTATTTTTATCATATGAAATTGAGATGCATAATATTTAACTGTTGGCAGGATTATTATTATTAGCCCTGTTTTATGCATTATGTATCCTGAATTGATTCTAAAGAATACATAATGCATAACTCAGGGCATCTCCAAAGACAGCAGTTCCTTTTAACAAAATATATAAAACCCAGTGAAGTTTAATACTTTCTGAGTACTATGTTAAGTTTTTCCTTTGAGTTCGTGATATTTCCTGTTGTGTATGTTTACAATGTGCAAAAGCTACATTTACATGGTTCCAAACATGCAAGATTGACCCATGGCATCAATGTTTTAGTTAGGGATTTTTAAAAAAAAAAAAAAAGATTCATAAAATGGCTTTTGTAGTAGATAGTTTGAAGACATAAAGGTGAATCTGCGGATATCACCCTGTCCTTAAAAACTTATGATACATTCGAATGTGTTTATTCAACATTTTTATATTCAACTGGTTCTGCATCTGATTTTTGCGTTATCAATTCGTAATTGCAACTGCTAGTTCCCCATGAGTGATCCAAGTTGTGTCCCTTGTATAGCTACAAGAATACACGCCCATATATCCCCTGGAACACTCCACCCCACAAGTTTGTACTGTTTGATGTAGATACAGGAACCATATATTGTGGATTACGTGTCCCTATCCAGTCCACCACCTCAAGTTCGATCATCCTGTTTTTTTTTTCATATTAAAAAGTTTAGGCAGGGATAGACACCGATACCCCACCAGGGCTCGGACATACATCTAGGCTCAAAGAGCACTTACAGAGGTACTTACATATCGCCCACCAATGAGGCCCTCACATCGACCAGCGGGTATCGAACCTCCTCCCTTTTGGGGTAAAGGCGACGCCTTAACCAACTATATCAATCCTCATTGGCCTGATCATGCTGTTTGATTGACTACAAAATTCCAACTTTGCCAAACATGATCTTGCTAAGGCCCGCAAACTCCTGGACAAAAAAATAACTCAAGGCCCAAAAGAAGCCATGCATCTAGAGTTTGGATCCTCCATTAATATATTATTAAGAAAATTGGGTTGACCAAAAAAAAATTGGGGAAAAGTCCTTTCTTTAAAAAAAAAAAAATCATATCCAACTGAAATACTCAAATCTATATTTAAGGCTAACATTTAACAAATACCTTATAATGCCAATGAGAGATTTCAGAATTTATTGATTTCACCCTCTTGTCTCATTCTCTTTTACTCTCCTCTCCTTCAAGTTCCATCCTAGGATTTCTTTCGATCTCCAATTCACCATCTACAGGCAAATATGTGTGATGTTAACTTTGTCTTTTTTTTCTATGGCATCTTAGAATATGAAAAGAATAACCAAACACACTCCCACCAATCAGTTCGTCGGTCACAGACTCTTCTTTATTGTAAAAAATGTATTTAGTGTTAGACACATTTTTATGTGAAATCTTATATGTATTTTGCATCTTAACCTATTGCATTTCAACTAAAAATATATAACAGCAAAAAATAATTCCTGTCCAGTTATTTTATCTTTTTATTAGTAATTTTGCAACAACATGAAACAAATATACAATATTTAATATTTAATGATAAACATAGTCTTTTTTATAAATAATTGATTGAGTTTTATCAGACAACCGACAAAGACAGAAGGCTGTGGAAAAAAAAAAGGTATAATTTTTGCATTTTTTTAAACTCTTAAGTGAATGAATGTAAAAAAAAAAAAAAAACTTATATAGGCGGTACTTGTGTTATTTTGTCGTCTTTAAAGAAATATCTTATGGAGTTTGAGGATATAAATTTGTTTGAGTTGGCTTATATCCTTTGCTTTGTTTTTGGTACAAAAAGATGACCTGGTCCCTTAAAAAAAAAAAATCAATGTATTATCGAGCAGTAAAAAGATAATTCAGGATAATGAATAATATAGAAAAAACTCTTCATAATCTTAAAAAATAATTTTAGGATCTTAAAAAAATATTTCAGGGTATTGACTGGTACTAAAAGAATATTGACTAAAATCATTTTGGGATCTTGAAAAAAAAAATTAAAGTATATTTTTAGTAGCAGTAAGTACCTGAAATATTTTTTCAAGTACCTAAAACAATTTTTTTAAGATCATGAATTATTTTTTTCAATATCATTCTGTATCCTTTTAGTATAAGCCAGTACATTGTAATATTTTTTCAAGATCATGAAGAATTTTTTCTGTATCATTCATTCAGTATCATGAATTATCTCTTTATTAACCAGGAAAACCTTGAATTTTTTTTTTAAACAAAGGATTAGGTCATCTTTTTGCGCTAAAAACGACACCGCTTCAAGCGGATAGCAGCGGACCAACTGCGCAAAGGATGTAATCCAACTCCAAATTTGTTATTGATTTTTTTTTATTAGGGCAGAAGGGCTGCGTGGAGGCTGATGGAAAGAAGGCGACGGCGCGACGATGATAAGCCTGAGTTTGGGTCAGCTCAGCTTCACTCGCTATGCTTCCTCCTTCGTGCTTAGCTCCTCCCTCCCTCCCTCTACCTTCCCGCTCGCTTCTCTCCCAGTTCGCCCTCTTCCTCCTCCCTCCCTCTCCCTTCTCAGATCCCAATCGCCTCCACACTCTCACCAGCTTCCCCAGAATCCTGAAGATGAAGATGATGCCCAACTTGAAGACCTTAGAGTTCCTCCTCACTGGTTACTTCCTTCCAACGCCTTCCAGGTATTCCCTCCAATTCCTTTCCTTTTCCTCATCTTCATTACTGTTTCCCCACTTAATTCCTTCCATTCCTGCTTCACTCCCCCGAGGATCCTTTTTCTTCTTCTTCTTTTTTCCTGTAATGCCAGGTGTGTGATTATACCTTCGGAAAAAAAATTCTCTACTTGGGAAATTTGATATAAAAAATTGAGCTCTCTCATGTCCCCTTTCGTCTGCTTCTGTTGCCTTTGTCCATCCTTTTGTGTGAAATGAACCCTTGTTCATAGGTCATAGACGCGCGATGTAAAATCACAATCTTTTCTGGATGCATAACATTGTTCTTGGAAGATAGCCGTGGCCTTGTCTAATTGACTTTCGCTTTGTTTTCTGTCTTTTCTGCCTATGTTTTCCTTCAAGCACGTTAGCTTGCCTATGTTATTCAGAAAAGGAGTCAAAATCTTTGTAACGTGATTGTCCAGTTTGAAGGGTGAAAAGTAATCAAGTTCGCCTGCGGATGCTTGTACTAACTGACATGATGCGTCATCTGTTTCAGGAATCAGAGTGGCTGAGGGTGACGCTGCATAAATGGTTGGATGATGAGTACTGTCCGGAGGAGACCAACGTGGAGATAAGCAAAGTCGCAGCCCAATCATACTACACATCTCTGCTACAGAAGCAAACAGACCTGGGTGAGATTTTGTTGAGGATGGCCAGGGCGCTGGAGTCTATTTCTTATCAAGAAAGCTTTCACGGGGCTTTCTCATCTGCAAATGCAGCCATCAGTCTGATCGCCCAAAGAATCGAAGAATCCTGCGAGGCAACCTGAGTGCTCAGGTCGAATAAGCTGAATGGGTTTCATTGCCTGGTTTATTCGCTTTTCTGTTGGTTTGGAATTTGCTTCATCGACTATATCTCTCACGAAATCCTGTAAAATCTTGTGCATTCAGCCCATGTTTCAAATTCGTACAAAATTCTTGTGATTGATTGGTTTGAGTTATTAGCAGGGTACTTAAAGGTCAATAATTGATTCATGATCGAGGAGGGCACTCATCATATGGGTTTAATTTCTTGGATTCTAGGGTGATTGGGAGGAGCCCTTAAAGATGGATTTTGGTCATTGTAGGCCGATGACACCACGCTCCTCCGCAGATCTGTTTTAAACATGAGGCTAAGTTCAAACCAACCAATTGCATGAGTTATGCCAACAAAATTTATCATATCTAAATGCATCCTGCCAAATTCTTTAGAGATATAAAGCAACGCTGGCTGAGCCATTGGATCTAGAATCTAGATTGACTGTAGACAAGTATCTGTCATGTAAAATCTGTTGCTATATACTCGTATATAACTTCAGGGCATGTAGATTGGCCAACGAATTATTACCCCGTCATTTTCTTGATGTCTCCGTCTTTCATTGACTGTCACGATGTCAGCGACGTCGGCGTCTTCAAAACTTCCATTGTTGTTGAGTGTTTCACTCACCCTCTTGAACTCATCAAGGCCCGTATGCAGTTTTAGGGCGAGAATTACGCACCGAAACCAAATCTAGCAGTCCACAACTTTCGACCGGCACGTGCCTTACACCCTGGTTCCATCCCTCCGATGCCACAAGTAGTAGTCGCCGCTGTCACAGCGCCTACTCGCATGGGTACCATCTCTGTTGGTGTTTGTCTTATCCAACAAGAAGACTTAATCGCTTTTTTCTCCAGTGTTTTTGCCACCGTCTTACGCAGGGACGGATCCAGGAAATTATAGAAGGGCTGCCCCCGATTTTTTTTTAAAGGAATTTTTAATTGCATTAAAAAACAAAAGAATATAAACAAGAAAAGAAAAGAATATCAAAAAAAAAATCATGAAATCAAGTGAATACTGATGATGTAATAAGAGAGACAGTTATTTTACAACCTATCATTTAGAGAAAAGCAAGGCTAAGTGCTATTAGAAATGCAGCTACATAAATTATAATGAAGGGTGGATACTCAATAAGTTCAAGTATATATATTTTAATAACAAAAGTATATTACAATAAAAATAGTTACAATGTCATCCTTCTAGGCCTTATTTTTTGAAATTCCATCATAATAATCTTATTATCAATGTCATCAAATACATCATAATTTTAATTCCTTTATTAAAAAAAAAAATCATCATGATTTAAGGGGGGGAACTTGCCCCCTTTCTCTAACACTTGCATCCGCCTATGGTCCTACGCCCGTGCTTCATATTTTAACGTAATTATGATAGTTGTTTTTTTAATAGTTATTTAGTACTTTTTTAACTTTTTAATTGTTGATTGGTAATTATGGTACCTCAATTGTTTTTTATCCCAGATGCTCCTCAGGTAATAGTTCGTTGGCAAATCTACACCTTAACCCTTTTATAAATTACTCTGCTACTTTTGTTCGGTAGAAAATCAAACTTGAGGTTTTGAGGTTGATATAAAGTGTGATTTTGAATATTGATTTGATTTTTACAAAACTATGAAGCCATATTGAAGCGGCATTCAGCCACAAAACCTTGTTGGTCAGGAATGTGAACCATTAATCATATGTCTTAAAAGTCATTGTAATCAAATCCCCAACTAGTTTGAGTTATAGGACTAAATCCAATCTCAAACTAATTTTTATATTAAGAAGTTGAGGTAGTACATATGTAACGTCATGGAGCCCTTGAAGACTTGCACATACATCCCATTCAGTCACAATGAGTTCGATTTTTGAAATCACTTGAAAATAATTACATATCCTGGCAACCAATCTTCACGTGGGCAAGCTCAGAGGGCTCGGAAAGCACTTTTTTTTTTTTTTCTTTCTCTGGCCAACAAAACAATTCATCCAACATCCGTATCAAGTAGCTAAAGGTCTCTACACCCTTCAACGATGTTGTAACAATCTAACCAAGCACCAAATTCGTTTCTATGGAAATCCACATGCAAAAGTTTTCTTGTAGAGCCTGGTGGATGGCGCATCCTAATAGTCAGCATGCATAATTGTTTAGAGCCGGGGCAATGGATTGTGTAGCCCCATATATGGTAGAGTTTTTAGTGGTGGGGATTCTGTGGACAAAACAGCGGGTGTGGCCAAATGTTTTGGTGAGCCTAACCCAAAGCGCCACCTATTTAATTATTCACGTGATGGTTTTCGTGACTGGGAGTGATGACGTGGAACTCCGCAGAAGCAGCTGTTTGTTAGGAGGAGGAATGGATTGGATGCGAATTGAATTAGGTGGGTATTGGCATTATAGTACTGTGTGTGTATATAAAATATGGCATAAAGCCTATATTACAAATAAATTAAATTACACATAGGGATAGGGGAAATCAATCTCAGACTCTTATTCAACCCATTACCTTAAATTAGTAAGACATTCCTCTAAAATAGCTGATTTAGAAATACTGAGTTTAGCTAAAGCATTTGCAACTCGGTTGGAGTTTTTTTTTATAAGAAAGTTTAGGCGGGGTAGACAGCGGTATCCTACTAGGATCGGGGTATGCCTTTAAGCTCAAAGAATATTTACAGAGGTTGAAGTTGGAGTTGACATTAGCCTTATGAGTATGTTCAGGGTTATTACCTTTGGGCCTTAAGGCTACTTTAAAAAAAAAAAATTGGCTTGTAATTGGGTATCTTTAAGCACCTAATCAGAGGTTTGATCCCTGGTGGAGTATTGGAGAATGTTATTTGGCCAGCACCAATGCCGATGACTACGATGTAAAGGAGGTACCATTTGATTTCTACAAAAAAGAAAAAGAAAAAAAGAAAAGAGTCTCTCTGCTAATAATCGTCACATATTAGCTTGTTTCATGCCATCATCAGTCATCAGTCATCACCCATGTGCTGTTTTACAGGAAAGATTAAACAAAATTATAATACAGTTGTATGCATGATTGAGGAGGGCCCCGCAGTCGCACCCCGCCAGCGCTGTTCCCTTTTTCATTTAACTTTCGTTACATATTATAGGAGACACGTGTCAGGCATGCCGTTTCTTAAATTATTTTACAGTTTGTCAGAGTTTCTTAAGTTTGAAACCCTAAGGTCCAATCCACAGATCGGTTACTTCAACCTAAGAGGCCCACCCCGCCATAAACAAGTTTTGTTGATTAAAAAAAAAGGCACAAACAAGTTTCCAACTTCCATTCATCATTTGGATCGAGGTCATTTTCCTTCCTCACCTTAAGGGAGGGGGTTCGATCTCTGCGTTGGTCAAGACGCTGGGGGAGGCATCCTAGGGGTCTAGGAAGCAATGGAAACGTTGGTAGAGGTGGAGGCATATGTACTCTCTGTCCAGTATACCCTGTAGAACGGGCTCTAAACGCCCTGCCCTTGGATTGTGGGTGAGCCCAACCCCTTTCCTAAAATTTTTATATCAAAAAAAGAAAAAAAGTTTCCAACTTCCATTCATCATTTGATATTTCGATGTTTTTCGTGGTGGAGTCAGGCTCATTCGTGGCCAGTACTGATTTGGATCGAGGTAATTTCCTCCCACTATTTACCTCTTAAAATACATAAATAATTAAAGAATTCAAACCCCTCAGTTAAAAATTTGTAGCTGCGGCCTGCGGATCTCAACACCATTAGATTTTTTTTTTTTTAAATTGATGATATAAATAATCCTCAGATTAAAAATAGACAAATATTAATAAATTAAAGAATTCAGGCCCCACAGTTAAAAATTTGTAGCTACTGTCTTTTAATATCATTAGATTTTTTTTTAATTGATGATATAAATAATCCGCAGCCAGATTAAGAAATAATTTCATGAGGCCAAAAAAGATGAGGGTAGGGTCGTGTAATTAATTCATAATACATGTGCGTCCGTCAAGTTCCAAAAATGATGACACCAACTTGAGACAGCATTCGAACCAATAACCATCGCCTCCTCCTTTGTTTATTCTCCATGTCCACACGCCTCTTATCACCACTCACCACCCTTCATCTCATTTTCTTTTCTTCTCCCTTCACCTACTCTTCTACGCCATTTAATTATATTCCTACCCCCCTTTTTCACTTCCATCTCTCTTTTCCACATATTTTTTCTTCACTTTCAAACAAGTGGACAAAAATAATACAATATTTTTAGATATTTAAAATGTCATTTTTCCAAATTAGTTTCATTATGTAGTGTCCGAATAAGCTCAAGTTGCCTTTGAAGTGTGCTGAATCTTCACCCCAGATCCTTCACATCCGCGAAATGAATGTAACACATTTGTAGATATTTTTTTAAAAATAGTGGCAAGTTTAGTACTCCCTCCGATCTTAATTATAGGAGCTATTTAACCTATTTTGGGGGAATTAAGGAGAGTCGTTAAATTAGTTAATTTTACTCATTTTCCTAAAATGTCCTTATATAAATTTAAAATGACACAAGTTGTCCTAATTATAAGTGTTTCTGATTTGCCTTACGTTAGACATCCATGACATATTAGTTTAGTATATAGGTATGTTAGTTGCTTTTTATATAGCCATGTGTATACATATAGATCTAATTTCCTTTCCACATGCTTTCTAATTTAAATAATGGTCTTGTTATATAAACATATATGTGTGTGTGTATATATGTGTATACATATAGATCTATCTACATACATACACACAGACACACACACCCATATATCTACACACACACATACATACATACATAGACACACACGCATAGATACATACATATATAGACACACACAAATTTATATATGTGTGTGTGTGTTTATATGTGTGTGTGTGTTCATATATATTGACACACATAAACACAGATATACATATATATGTACACACATATATATAAATGCTCCTAATAATAAGTATAAATAGGGGTATTATAGGAAAAAATTGACAAAAGTTAAAACTTTCTCTTATAATTAGGACCAAAATCAACTCCAAAATTTACTACTATAATTAGGACCGGAAGGAGTAATTTAGAGTAATGAAGAGTGAAGATAATGCTTATTAAAGATTGGACCCAGCGTTGTGTTTGAGTATCAAAATTTACATATCCAGCATGCTTAATTATAAGATGTGGATCCTTTAATCATATCATCCCAACTCACTTTTTCTCTCTTCTTCCAGGAAACGGTTTCTGCTCGTCCCTTGGACAGATGAGTATTAGAAATCTAGACAGCCCAGATTTCTTTCCCTTTTTTTACAAAGTTTCTTTTTTTTCCTACTGGTCAATATATTGAAATATCTTTTTGGTACTATCCAATACTTTGAAATAATTTTTTAAAATCATAAAATAATTTTTCAATATCATAAAGAATTTTTTCAGTCTCAGTCAGTACCTGAAGCATCTTTTTAATACCAATCAGTACCTTAAAATATTTTTTTAATACTCCTCCGGTCCTAATTATAAGACATATTTAACCGTTTTTGTGAAGACTAATGAAAGAAGTTAAATTAGTTAATTTTACTCATTTTCCTAAAATGCCCTTATATAAATTTAAAATGACATAAGTAAAAGTGAATCAATAATTCCTGTCACATACCTCTCCAACATAAAATTTTCCTTTCCACACACTATCTAATTGAAATAATAGTCTTGTTATATATACATATATGGGGTTTAAACTTCTCATATTGCATGAGAAGAAGAAGATTTCTATACACACATGAAATGATGAGACCACATATATATATAATGCTAATTATATATATATATGTGGGTCCCACCATTTCATGTATGTGTGACATGAGAAAACACTTCTCCTACAACATGAGAAGTGTTCTTCCCTACATATATATGTGTGTATATATATAAGTATACATATACATACATACCAGGGGCGGAGGGAGGGGAGGCTAGGGTGGGCCCCCTCCCCCCAATCCATTTTTTTTTTTGTTAAAAAAAAGGGTTAAGGTGCAAAAATAGATATGTGCTTTTCTCCGAGGAGCGCCTAGTAGCAAATGCTTTTTTCAGGTGCAAAAGTAACTATGTGGTTACAAATTAGGTGCAAAAGTAGCGTTTGACCGTTAAGTTTGACTTTTGATCGTTAAGTTTGATTTTTTTGTTGATGGACGATGACGTGTCATTTCAAATATTTTTCAAGATCATTTAGTACCGGTCAATACCTGAAATATTTTTTCAAGATCCTAAAATTATTTTTCAAAATTATGAAATATTTTTTTGTACCAATCAGTATCCTGAAAATACTTTTTAGTACCAGTCAATACCCTGAAATATTTTTTTCAGTATCATTTTAGTACCAATCAATACCTGAAATATTTTTTCAAGATCCTAAAATTATTTTTGCAACTTTCAAATGCCACGTCATCGTCCAGTCAGCAAAAAAAGTCAAACTTAACGGTCAAACGCTATTTTTGTATATAATTTGTAACCACATAGTTACTTTTGCACCTGAAAAAATCATTTGCTACTGAGCACTCCTCGAAAAAAAGTACATGTCTATTTTTACACCTTAACACTAAAAAAAACATAGGTACACACAAGATCCAAAGAGAACGAATAAAATATTGGCTCATGGCATCAGGCTGCTTCAAAAGTATTATTATCGGTACATTATTTTCAAAAGTATTGTATAATAATAGTAATAACAACTTTTTGTTTTCTTTTGAAAACCTCCCATTCTTGTTTATTCATTATTCTTTTATTTCCTAGATACTCAGATTGATATCTTTTAAAATCTTAATAAAATCTCCTTGATTTAGTATTGATGACATTCTAAATATGTCAAAATATATATCAAATCTATTAAAATTAGGAAGTCATCATACGGCCTATTTATCTCTTGCGTCAATGCAAATAAAAAATAAATTGTTTTGAGTTTTAGTATGGATTCAATTATAGATGATTTTAACAATATAAAAAAGCGTAGAGTAAGAGTCAAGTAGAGTTATCTTAATTTCTATGATAGATTTCTTTCATTTTTTTTTTGTATATTAGGTTTGTATTGTATTTCAAGTATTTTTATTTTTATATACTACCTCTGTCCCTAATTTTGGAGTTGGTTTTGGTCCTAATATTTTAAATTCTCGCCCCCCATCAGTAAAATTCCTGGCTCCGCCACTGATACATACAGACATATATATATATATATATATATATATCTGTGTGTGTGTACATATATCTACACACATATATATGCAGACACACACACATCTAAACACACACACAAAGATATATATGTATATATGTGTGTGTTTATATATGTACATACACACACAGCTATACATATATGTATACACACACATATATGTGTGTGTCTATATATATTTTTGTGTAAACACACACACACTTACTTGTCTATACATACACACATATATACATATATAGACACACACACACAGATATATATAAAAGTTTAACTGATTGGAAAAGTTTACGCACCTACATACATATACTCACCAAAAACCAAACACACTTTATAGAATAAAATAGGGATATTTTAGGAAGAAATTGACAAAAATTAGAATGTTGTCTTATAATTAGGACTAAAATCAATTGTCAAATGTTGTCTTATAATTAGGACTGGAGGGAGTACCATTTAGTACTCTAAAAAAAAAATCGTACCAGCTAGTACCCTAAAATAATTTTTCAAGTATGGAAAAAATATACTGATACCAAAAAGATACTCCAGCTATTGACTGACACTTACAAAAAATTTATGATCTTGAAAAATTATTTTAAAAATAAAATGTTATATATAAAAAAGAGAAGAAATCTGGACAACTAGGCACTCATCCCCTAGCTTTTCCTCCTGTTGTTAGCTTGCTGTTTGCTAGGTTACTGCTTGAGCCCCTCCTATTTGTTTCTTTGTATCTCCTTGTTTCTCAGTAATCAATATATTCATAGAGTTGAACAAAAAAAACAAAGAAAATGGACGAGCAGAAAAACTGTTTCCATCTGTTAGATCCAAAATCCAAACCAGATTCGTGAAATAAAGCTACCAATCTGGTCTTTATTCTGTTTATAAGTAAAAAATTTGTCCCAAATATAAGCGCAACAATTAGTCATTTTTTAAATTCTACCATTATTTAATTTTCATTGGAAAAAAAAAGATGAGAGATAATTAAAATGATTTGTAAATGTAAAAAAGAAGGACATATACAATTTTAGTCCGGATAAACTTATAAAATTTTATGAATTTAAAATATATTTAATGATTTAACTGTTTAGTACTAAAATTAGTTAAAAATTTCACCATTCTCTATAAAGGATGTGACTTTGTATGGCATATACTAAATATTACCCCCTCCATTCCTTATTATGAAAAATGTTTGACCGGGTTCAAAGTTCCCTATTATAAAAAAAATGTTTAACCGAATCTTACGGTTTGAAGTGGCGGTTAAGAATAATAAATATGTCAAAATTATAACATTTTTTACTAAAATACCCTTATTTATGAGAAAAAAAGAGAATAAGAAAATTATTATAATAAGTAAGATTGTAAAAGAGAGAAAGAATAAGAAAATAAATATGACAAAAGCAATAGGTTTTATGGTTGTGAAAATTTATTATATTGACATTAAGTAAGGGTAATTAAGTAAGGACAAAATAGAAAAGTAAAAAAATAAAACATTCTCTAAATGTTTCTTATAATATACTTCTTCTAGTTTTAATTATAGGACATATTTAACCGATTTTGAATGGATTAAGGATAGAGGTTAAATTAGTTAATTTTACTTAATTTTCTAAAATGCCCTTATATAAATTTTACACTTCAATTACCTTATTGATTTCACAGAATCCCCTATTCATATCAATAGGGGTATTTTAGGAAGAGATTGACAAAAAATAGAATGTTGTCCCATAATTAAGACCAAAATAAACTCTTAAATGTTGTCCTATAATTAGAACCGGAGAGAGAGTAGAATAGAACATGTGTGGTAGTTGTTTCTTATAATATGAATGGAATGGAGCAATTTATTGACAGGGTTTTTGTGAAGGTGGATGAAGTGAGTGTTTGAGTACACTCAAATTAAAATCGCGGTATCATAAGCTTTTTTTTTTTTTTTTAAGTTGAGATAAAACTCATCTCCTCATGAAATATGAAAACCGTTCTCTAAGACTGTATTTGGTTTGAGAAGAGGGCAGAGAGGGGGAGCTTCCATTCTTAATATAAAATGTTTGTACAGAAAATAATATAAATGTATAGTCATATCTAATTTTTCACATTAAGAAATGAAGCTCTCCTAATCTTGTACACCCTTTAAAAAAGAGACCGAAATTGGGAAAAAAAAAATGAAGGGTTTGGAAGTGGAGGAGGATTGAAAAAAAAAACCGTAAAGACGAAGATTGTGGACAAATAAAAAGATACTTGTTGGGCCGAAGAAAACAAGCCATACACGTTGTTGAGTCAGTCATTCATTTCTTTCTCGTCAACCATTCCATCGAGAAGAGTGGGTAAAAGCCGGGGCATGTGTCACCTATTAAGCTTCTAGAAGAATGTCACCCTCATCCGTTTGAAGCTCGTCCTTCTCCTTTAATTATAGTTTTGCCTACCCCATTCCGCGGCCCATGCTTTTGAAACATTTCGCCTCTTTCTAGTCTCTCTATCTGTCAAACTAAGACAGCCCTGATTCTGCTCTTTATTCACATTCCTATTTTGATTTCGATTTCCTCTCTCTGTTTTCCATATGTTCTTTATTCATGTTAATTTCTAACACTATACTGGCGGCATTCCAAACCCATTTGTGCGAGGTTAGTTGTGGTTTTTGATGGATATGAAACAAATGGATGTTTCTCGGTTCATGCTTTTTGAGGCCACTGGGGATTCCGAGGCGGCCGATGGTGTCGCTGACGCTATCATGGATGTACAACTCGCCGGAGTGGATGGTGACGACGACGACGGCGACGACGCTGAATCTTGCAGCCACGAGGGGTCTGAGACTTGCAATTGGGATCTGGGTGATCAACAGCTTGGTGGGCATAAATCTTGTGTTGCCGATGCTGAGTTTCAGCATCATGACGGGAAGAATAATGATGAAGAAGAAACCGGTGTATATGGAACGTCGTATTGTGACGACGATGAGGTTCAGAAACGCCAACACCCGTCAAGTTCGTCGGTAGACACAGGGCAGCAGTTGCTGGACGAGGTGGAAAAGAACAAGCGATTCTGGGAAGCTTGCTTGGCATCTTGATTCTATCTTCTTTTTCCGAGTCTTTTTAATATGTACTTTAGGCTTTATCTCCAGAATTCGATATTACAATGTAATTCTTCCCCGTTGTGTTCTAAGAGAGAATGGGGCGGTGGTTCAATTAGGTAGCTTTTAATTGTACATAGGAATATTGGCTTAAACTGATGCCTGATGCAGATGACCGCTCATCGGTGCGCTAGTCATTTCTGCATTTTCCTTATTTCTTTTCTTATAAAAACAAAAAATTGTGCCTATTAGTTTTTGAGTTATAATTTCTAAAGTTTTTATGGTAACAGATCACGGATTGTTGTGTCTTCTGTCTAAATTTAGCTGCTCAGGAAGATTTGGACCATTAGGCGTCTTTTCCTTCAATATCCTTTGAAATACAGATAATCACATGCCGCCACCAACTACCACAAGCGCCAGGTTTCTTTGTTTCGCCCACAATATTTGCAGTTCAGTCATTCCTTGACTTATGGATTTTCAGGAAACTAATAATGACGTATTATTTCATTTGTGAGAAAGAGGGAAAGAAATTCAGCATCAAGATATGAATCCATTAAAGTAGATCATAAATAACATACACAGAAAATACCACACAAGCCTTAAAGTTGAATGAATGCCTATGAATTTCACCCACGTGAAATATGCTCATTAAGCTACTCCTTACATAGTACGTCCCCGTCTGTCGTGTCTAGAGAGAAATTTTTCACTTCTAGAAAAGAACTTTGGATCCACCACAAGCAAACATTTACACAACGAACACTTCTCCCAGAGACATAATCTGAATTAGAAGAAAAAAAAAAAAAGAGGAAAGAAAAAAAGTTGTTCACTTGTCGATGCAAACGGTGGCACCGGGCAATGAGTCTGTTAATTTAGTATTTATCTCCACGTTACTGTTGCCTGGGTATTTTATGGATCTCACGGACTTTTCTTCGCATGAAGAACTGGAAATGGATTTCCTAGTTTCGCTTTCAGAATATGACATAGCATATTCTTCTATCTCACATAATGACGGTTCGGCTTCCTCTTCCTCTTCCTCCTCCTCCCCTTCTTCTTCGCCATCACTAGTATCCATTTCTTCTTCACTTTCATATTCATCCTCAGATGAATGAAACGACGTGGGTGAACCTGCCGCTTCTTCTCGTTCCGTGAGTGTCTTCATAATAAGAGTCATGAGCAAGTTCATCACTTGGACCGCGTGCATCAAAGCAGTAAGTGGATCAGACATCTGTTTCAGGGAAAGCACGGGCTTGATATGAGATAACAAGTTCACGAGAGATATCATTAAGTGCACGAATTGGATGTATCAATGACAAACCTGAGTCATGTTGGGAGCAAAAACCATGGCAATATTTCTTGCATTCATTTTGTTGTGTTCTTCGTGTTCAACAACATCAGCCATGAGATTAACGGACCAGTTGAGCAAGGCAGCTTCAGTGGGCTTTAATTGCTTTACCAGTTCAACGTATTCTTCTTCTGTATTGCTCCGAAGAACTTGCTCTGGAGAAAGTCCATCTAGAATTCCAGAAGGCAGCTCTCGAAACCAGGCCTTGATTAGACCTGCCAAACAATGTACATCAATGTCGTCCGGCACAATCCCCCTGTTCAACTGCCCCCTCACATGCTCCTCTTCACTGTTCTCTGGGTTTATGCGAAAAATTCCTTCAGCCTGAAAATCATTAAATAAGGAAAAAATTGTTGATCTGTAACTCATTTCCTTCCCGCCATATGTTTTTGGTAATAATCAACGACATATATAAACATATCTGAATTTCAGGTATAATGAATAAAGTTGGTACCTTTAGGCCTCCCTGTGAGTATAAACGCTCCTGCATTAATAACAGGATAGTTGGGATACTATTCCCTTTTGAATCATAAGAACACTGCATTGATTCTGCTGAGACGCCAAACACACTCGCACTGCAATTATAGATAACTGCGAGTTAGAACGTAGAATAATGCATTAATTGAGCATAGACGAGGCTATTTATGGAAAATGAAACTCAGAAGGTATAATTGGGTTTTACCGTTTTAGTAATAGCTATGGTGTTTAGATAGCTTACAATAATTTTGAAGCTCAAAGTTCAAATCTTTGCCTAGAATAATGTAGAAGAAAAGAAAGCATAGTTCAGTCAATTCTATTTTGTACACATCTGATTTTGAAGTAACCTTATACCAATCGAGTTCATTTCCCATGTGTATATGTCCCCAAACAATCATAAGCGTGCCTCTCATTTTGCAAGCATATATCTACAGGGTCACAGTCCAAAGAAAAGGTTTGATGCATTACTCAGTTAACACAGTCATGACAAATTTACAATAGCTTGTTTGCTACCCTTCAAGAAATTAAGGTTCCTTCAAAAGCTATCAGTTAATAACAACACTCTGGTTTCTACAGTATGAATGAAAATCGCTCTCTCTCTCTCTCTCTCTCACGCACAAACAGACTGAACAAGACCTAGCAACAATAAAAGCTTTGGCTCCGCATCAAGTAAATAAACATCCAAGATTGAAGCAGATAATGGAATTCACGTGGGAAGCGGAGCAAAATGGAGATGAAAGGAAGAAACAAGTACCTGGCGCTGGGGACCCGACCCGGAATCTCGAGCTGGAGGTCGGCGGGCAGACCCAGGAAGCCATTGAAGCGATCGAAAGTAACATGAGTGATGTGCCGAACGTCGGTGGGCCATCCAGTTTCGAAGTCATGAGGGACGGCCGAGATTACGTCGTCGGGTAGATGCATCCGACAAGACACCATTGATTTTCTCAAAGCACTCAACAGGGAGGGGACGAGAGAGTTGGTGTGGTCTCTGTCTTGTTGGGTCATCTTAGCCGCTCTGTTTCGCTTCACAAATCTCTCTCTCTCTCTCGACACTGCTCCTCAGGTTTTGTTGCCTTGCGCACTTCTAACGGTCACTCTTTCAAATCCTGTTCGGGTCCCCGTTTGTCTATAGTCCCTCGTCATCTTTTATTCTCGTATGACCCCACCTGCCCCTCCATTTATTGCTACTCGTCTTTAAAATTCCCACTTAAATAAATTTGTTTTTTTGCTCGTAAAATTAATGCATTATTAAGGCTAAGTTTCAATTGACTTCTTAAAAAAGCCTTAGCGGCTGACGTAACAAAATGAGGAATTCTTTAGCCTCAAGTATGTTTTAATGATTGCTGGTTAAGGAAGTATGTTAATTAGTCTCCATTGAAAGAGGGGTTAGGATCAGCCCTTTATTTTGCATATCCACTGACGTTAACCTTTTAATCGTCATTGTTTTTTTGGTAATTAATAACCATTATTATTTGGTACAGGGAATTTCTTGGTCACATTTTGGTGCAGGAATTCGACTCCTATAATTAGGCAAATCCCACCGACTTATTGCGGTTTTATTTATGCAGAGTGCAATATGTCAATGTAAGTTTTTATGAATATTGGCAATATAAGTTTTTATGAATATATATATAAGAAGTTTTTATGGAACAAAACTCCTATGCCATGTTGTCCATCTTTTTTTTTTTGTGGGAATTAATTTACATTATCTAATAACATCTTTTTGGGCAAAACATTGTATTTTTTTTGCCAATAAAAAAATTGTCATGGAGTATGCTTAAGTTTTTTTTTAAAAAAAAATCAAAAAAAAAAAGTTGGGTTAAGGTGCAAAAATAGACATGTGCTTTTCTCCGAGGAGCGCCCAGTAACAAATGCTTTTTTCAGGTGCAAAAGTAACTATGTGGTTACAAATTAGGTGCAAAAATAGCGTTTGACCGTTAAGTTTGACTTTTGACCGTTAAGTTTGATTTTTTTTGCTGACTGGACGATGACGTGACATTTCAGTTAGGCTTATCTGTTGTTTTTCTTAAAGCATCGTTTTCCATTATGTTCTTTGTTCAACGTTGGCCTGCTGGCTTTTCCCTTCGCAACAATTGCTGTGCCAAATATGAATGAAACTCTCGTTCGAGGGTATCTATTGAATTCAAAACATTGTCTTTTTCAAGATTCAATTGTTATTAGCTTTTCATTTTGAAGAAAACACGTCGATAGCTATCGCAACCCGTGACACGCTAATTTACTCCGGGTATCAATAGAAAATGTCATGCCGACCCTGATCAGGTCAAAATGCTCGGACGCTATCGGGACAAAACCGAACCCGGGCAGGTGGCAATTTTCATTTACCTTTGGATGACCCGGTTACTATACCAGGAATTTTATAAACAGTGCAAACACTAGCACTTTAAAACATTATGGTCTTATGACCAAAAAGCGCGTTCGCAGATTCTGCTTACCTTCATATGACCTTGGCCGTGTCGACCGCGATAACTGGTAAAGTTATATTCTTATACGATGCATTATGGTTGCTAAGTTACCATCTATTGTTAATCGTAGCCAAAAGTGGCCATATTGGCCGATCTGTTCAAATAAAGTCATTGCTTAGTAAAACAACCGGATAGATTATACAAATTAAATAGAAAAAGAAAAAAGGGAAATCAATCCACGTGCTTGGGGGCGGTCGAGACTTCCTCACCCTGCTCAGCCTCCAGCACGGCCGCATCGCCATCTATCCGGGTCTCGGAGCCAGCAGGAGGTTCCACATGGGGACAATCGCGTCGATCCACATAAGACCGAAATGATGCCGGTAGTGTTGAGCTCGATCCCGGATTCAAAGCCGGATCCGGGCAAGAGAATTCTCAAACGCCTCCACCATCGAACCCGGTAGCAACTCCTGCAGTAGGGTTATCTCCGCGACGGATGTGTTGAGGACGCCTCCCCTCGGCTTTGATCCTGTCCACTTCGGCTCAAACCCGTCCCTCTCAGTGTCATGGCTTTTAGGCGCTCTTCGCTTCTAGCTTGAGCCGCCTTAAAGCCTTCAATTATTACATTGAGTCCGCCAAGAGCCCCTCGGTCTCTTTTAGTCGAAACTCCACTTTCTCCATTGGACCTCACGAGCACGGAACTCGTTCAAGCGACTTGCCATTGTTTCGAGCTTCATCGCGGGTCTGTTCGGGCACGCTTCAACTCCGTGGCAGCCTCCGCATACTTATGGTGCAGGGTGAGAAAAGATTGGGTCAAACCAGCACCTTTCAGGAAAGCATTTCCCAATGACTGGACCTCTCGTACGTCTACTTCCCGCAAGGCTACTGGCTCTTGATAACGGGCTGGAGGCAGGAGTGCGACGCACAACGCCGATGTTAAATAACAGAAATGCCATACTCGGCCCTGACGCCATCTCATCTTGACACTGAGCCTCGGCCCGATATTGGGCTACTAAGGAGCCGGCCCCTACAAGTCTGTTCGCTCGAACGTGGTCTATTATGGCATCAATGGCTTTCCTTTCGAGCTTCAGCAGATTGGACCGTTCCACCTTATAGGCGCTAGGAGACACATTGTGGTGATCTTGACACCAATACAAGTTAAACTCCCAGTCGACTTTTTGCGTAGTCTCGGCCCTTTGAGGAACCAAGGAGTTGCACCGGTTTAGCGACGACTTTGAAAAAGTTGCCCTTGAAGCGTTTGAAAGAATCTCGAGACTGGGTAAACAAGCGCCGATTGGCTATTCCCGAATGGAGGTCCACCCCCTTGAGCTCCGGCGGTTCCTTCCCAGAGCGAGAGGTGTGGGGGCTGAAGAAGTAGAAGAACATAGAAGTGGTACAAGGCAGTCCAAGGCTCAGGCAAAACCACTCAAAGGCTATCAGGTAACCCCATCCATTGGGGTGTAATTGCGAAGGAGCTATACTAAGAAATTGAAGGGTGGCCATTTGGAATTCGGAGAAGGGGAATCGAATCCCAAGCCTGGTAATGTAGTCAGCATAGAAAAAGAAAAAGGAGTTGTGACTCCCCTCCCTCACTGAGCACACAGGCTCTTCCTCTTCAGGGAGACAAAGAGAGTAGGTGTTAGTGTCTCGAACTGGAAGACCTTCCAAGTCTTCCATGGTCAGCTTCGACCGATAGGATAACACTTCTTGGGTAACCCAAGGAAATCGGTCAATTAAGTCCTGGGGGGGGCTAGCGCGGTTGGCATTTCCAGATTCGACTCACCGCGTGGGAAGAAGAAGACGACGCCATTATACCTAACACAAATAAAAATATAAGCAAGATCGAACCTTCCTAGCATACACGATGTCAATAATTGAAGGCGGGACTCTACGGTTGTGGTAAGATTAAAATCCAAGTCAACGGGACTCGGCGATATAGCTTGGGAGCGGGACCAAATTGTGTCGGCAGGAGCCCAAAATTAAGTCGGCTGTGGAGGAATCCCCACAAGAAATAAGTCGGGAGCACTCATACAAGCAGTCGTAGCAAGGCCCGATGTAGGAATCAACCTCGGCCCTAGGACCCGAGCTGGCCACTTTGTTAGACTGGCTATTCGGAAGGCCCGGGGAAGTGGACACGTCGAAACTCGGGTTGAACTCCCTTGGATTAGGAAGAGGCGGGAAGGAAACATTCGGACTTCCCCTAACCGACGATGCATCGTCTCGGATTTTCGTCGGCCCACCACCAGAAGTTTTTCCCTTGCCTCCACGGTGATCGGTTAAAGCAACGGTTTGCAGCGTTGGACGGGAAGATTCATCGCCCCAAAGCCACCAACGGCTTTTTCCCTTGACGGTGTGGCGTAGTTCCGCCAGTTCTTCGAGGGTCATATTCTTTATGTCCTTTGACATTGGGAGCCACTCTACTAAAGGTATTAACGAAAAGGAAACGGCTCACTCGAAAAACAGGTGGAGTTTTGCACAAATGAAGGAACTGAAAACAGGACTACGCGAAAACCCACTCAACAAGGGAATTTACCAGAATTTCAACTAAATACGGACGCAATCTCACAGGGAAACGGCAGATCAGAGCAAGGACAAAAGAAAGAGGCAAGGAAACAAGAATACCTACCTAGAATATGGAGATGATCAAGGGAAGTTGTGGAACGAAGATGGTTCACGAAACAGGTTATCCTCCGGAAAGCGAGAATCGTCGGGAGAGAAGTTCTTCAAAGCAACGTTGATAAAATGACAAGGAAGGAGACTTGGCGGGTATAAACCTTTCGAAACCCAATCGACGGGGGCAAAAGCGCCTTTTCCATCCGTCAGCTCCGATACAACTAGAGGATCCAGCAACATGTCCACCCCGGTTGACCAGAGACCTGGCCAACCCGGCTGGGGGGCAAGGACATCATGTTACTTCGCGATCAACAATGACTCAGACTTCAACAAAGACTCGAACTTTCGTTCTTCAAGCGAACATCTAAACTCGGTGCACAGAGACCTGAGCAACCGAGCTTGGGGGCAACTGTTACGGACCTAGTCTAGGCCCATTATCTCACTGGCTAGAACAGGGGGCAACCCACCATCCGTGGGACCCAGCCATGACCTTGGACATGCACCCACGATCCTGGACATGCGCCCACGATCATGGATATGCGCACACGATCCCGGACACGCACATGACACGTACGGTGTGGCGCCAAGGGACTAACTAACCGGTATACTCTATATATACGAGAGGAAGGAGACGGGCGCCAGTACATTCATTCTAAGCCTTGACTTATCTACATACAAATCACACGCACACACAAGACCCCTTAGGCGAAACGCCTGCTTGTGTACCGTGATCATACCCTCTCCTGAACGCTTGACCCATAAGCATACAGGAAGGGCACACAGATCCTATATCAAACCACCGGACCTTCAATAGGCCGGACATCTGAGTTCTACACCAGAACAGTTGTATATAAATATAATTAGATTATATATCAATTTATCAGTTAAGCAAATTAGTTTAGAGAAAAATAATTTATTTATTTAATCTCTTTAAAAATGTCAACTGTGCCTATTTTAAGTTTACTGACAAGTTATTGGTTGAGGTAGTGAGTAATCTCAAACTCATAAGAGGAGGACACAACTTCAAATTCTCAGAAGCACGTTTGTTGCGAGCGATAAAAACTGTTTACACCTCTAGAGGGAAAAACCCTGTCATATAAAAAAAATACAAGAAGAAGCAAAAGACATATCCTCTTTACTAGAGCCGAAAAATCAGGTTGAGCTCGTCAGACCAGCATGTTTAAGACCAAGTCCGTCAAGGGCCGGACTTATGATTTAAAGCTTTTAGAAGAAGTCAGATCTAACAGGGTTAGTCTTGTAGGGCCGTGGTTTTAAACTGGCTAGCCCTGCATAGTCACGAGACGACATGTTTAAGCCATTCATCTTTTTAAAGATTTTATTAAATGACTACAGGTTGAGTTTTTCTTTTTAAAAAATTAATTTCTTTAAATTATAAATATTTTTCAAATCATATGGTGTTGTTATTTGAAACGTTTTAAAGGAAAAAAAATTGATTATACTCTTATTAAAAATCTAAGAGAAACTTGTTAATGATATTATAGTTTGTTAAAAGCCTTTTAAATTATTTTAAAAAAATACTCAATTTTTAAAAATCTTTCATCTGGTTCTTAATATTTTCCCAAATAAATTTTTCCTCATGACATATTAAAATAATCATTTTTATTGATGTAAGATAAAAAAATTTAACAATTTCTTAATTTTATTTAAAGAGGTCTGAATATTATGCAAACAATATCTAAAAGATAAACCAATAACACATTGAAAAATGAGAAACTAGAGTCCTTATCTCATGAAGAATTTTGTTTTAAGATAAATGATCACTTATTTTATTTATAAAAGAAGATAAAACATTTAATACTTTAAGAATATTTCTTAAATTAAAAATTAGAGTGTTTTTTTTTTATAAAAGAATTTTAGGAAAGGGGTTGGGTTCACCCACATTCCAAGAGCAGGGCGCTTGGAGCCCAGTACAAGGGCAAATTAGAGTGTTTTAATTTAATTTCTTTAATAAAATGAAGAAAATATTTTTGTTGTCAAATAGGTTTGAAGCCGGTGATCCGGCCCAATACCATGAATAAACGGGGCGGTCTTCCAAATAGGGATTTTTTATAAGAGTCGGGTCTAAACAGACCGACCTGATTAAATCTAAACTGGGCCGGCCCGTTTACCGCCAGCTACAAGAGAAATATGCAGTACAGTTTAAATTCCAAAATCCAAATAGAGGAGAGTACTATTGGATCCTACGACTGCCCAATGTGATATGAAAAGGGCTGTGGCCCATAATCGGCCCAATTTCTCCACCTCGGTAGTATTTTTCATATTTTATATAGCTTATACAGAGGAACATATTTATTTTTTATTATAGGGTTAATATCATCTTTGGTCCCTCAAGATTACCCTCATTTTAGTTTTACTCCCTTGAATTTCAAATCATAGATTTTAGTCATATACTCCCGTAGGGGCAAATGGTACAGGTTTTTATTGAGTTATAAGGATCCCTATTTTAAATAAAATGAAACTTGAGAGACTATAACCTATGGGTTAAAACTTGAGGGACTAAGACTAAAATAAGGGTAAATTTAAGGGATCAAATATTATATTAATTTTGACAAAAAGAAACATGAAAATTATATGAATATAAATTTAAGGGATCAAATATTAAATAAATATTATAGTACACAAAGAGAAACATGAAAATTATACTAATATAAATTTTCGCACGGATGCTTATTTTTTATCTCACATTCTTTTCATATATTTGAAATATTTTTTACTAACTGCTGATTTAACGATCTAATTAAATCGTGCTAATTAACTGACAATGATCTTAATACTGAAACTAATTTGTAATTATAAGGTGCAAATTTATTTTTTAATCAAAGCCATGCACATTAGCGGAACCAAGTGTATGACAAGGGGGCAAGTGCCCCCCTTAAATTATGATGAAATTTAAAAAATAAGGGAATTAAAATTATGATTTATTTGATAGTATTGATAATAAGGTAATTATAATGGAATTTCAAAAAATAAAGCGTAGAAGGGTGACATTGTAATTATTTTTATTAGGGTTAAGGAGCGAATTGGCCAACAAACTATTATCCCAGGAGCGTCCAGCACAAACAACTATTGAGTGGACCTTAAATACCAACCAACTTTTTAAAAGATGAAACCAACACAAAAACGTTAATTGATCGTCAACGAACGTTAATTGATCATCAACGAGGGAGATAAATTAACTGCACTACCCATGACGAAGCAGGTTGATAAGGAGGATTTTTATCGGATTTAGCCAGAAGAAGTAGAACAGATCGAAAATTTATTTGCAAAGAAGTAGCATAACAGGAGGTTGAAAAGGAGGCATTTTTATCGGATTTAGCCAAAAGAAGTAGAACAGATTGAAAAATTATTTGCAAAGAAGAAGCATAACAGATTTGCACATAAACATCAGCAATTTTCCACCAAACCTCATAACAGATCAGATTGAAATTTTTTTTGCAAACAAGAAGCATAACAGATTTAGGTCTGATAAGGAGGTTGAAAAGGAGACATTTTTATCGGATTTAGCCAAAAGAAGTAGAACAGATTGAAAATTTATTTGCAAAGAAGAAGCATAAAAGATTTGCACACAAACATCAGCAATTTTCCACCAAACCTCATAACAGATCAGATTGAAAATTTATTTGCAAAGAAGCATAACAGATTTGGGTCTCCTACGGAATCTAGCTCCAGAGAGTACAGTGAAGCAACGTCGCCGTTGGTTGAGACTCGACGGGCAAGAGGGAATCAGCTTCGGCGGTAACCTGTATTTCCCAAGTCGTCATCGCCAAGAAAAAAAGAAAAGAAAGGCCCCGCCACCAATTTTCTCTCACCTCCGGCACCGCTATCGCAGCTGGGAAGGAATCCCTCTTCTCCGTCAATCCCTCAGTCACCGGCAACACATGCTGGCCGTGATACCATCGAGATCGACCCAGCCTAGCCGCCAAGCTCTCGTCGATTCTGATCCAACCTAATCCTAATGGCTAATTCATATTGTGAGAAGGCAAACAGATCATCCACTGGGATTAGAGCCACTCACAAAGAAGGCAAAGAAAAAGCAACGAAACAGTCAACCGTTTGCATTCCACTAACGGACGTTTACTGATGAATTAACGTTTTTGTGTTGGTTTCATCTTTTAAAAAGTTGGTTGGTATTTAAGGTCCACTCAATAGTTGTTTGTGCTGGGCGCTCCTGGAGTAATAGTTTGGTGGCCAATTCGCTCCTTAACCCTTTTTATTATAATATACTTTTGTTATTAAAATATATGTACTTGAACTTATTGAGTGTCCCTCCTTTATTGTAATTTATATAGCTGCATTTCTAACCGTACTTAACATTACTTTTCTAAATAACAAGTTTGTAAAATAATTGTCTTTCTTATTACATAATTAGTATTTACTTGATTTCATAAATATTTTTTTATATTTTTTTTTTCTTATTTATATTTTTTTGTTTTTTAATGCATTTAAAATTTTTCTTAAAAAAAAACTCTAGGTCCGCCCCTAGCCATGCGTGTGTGTCTTTCTAATGTGTTACTTGAAACTTCCATTTTATTATTTGAACACATACATATGGCAAAGTTTAAATTATATTCAGCCTACAAACCAAACATATTTTCAAATAAAAACTTTCACCTCGATATATTTATTTTTGCTTTCCTATCTGATCTTTAATTCTTCATTACTCCTGCATGACTTAAACAGAGCATAAGGCTCAGCCTTTTGAAAAGATCATAGTCAATAATGACTGGTCAAACAATTCAACAACTTGCTTTGGTGTTGAGTGTTGGTTTATCACTTTTACACCTAAAAACCTAGCTAACCCCAAGTCCTCTAACATAATTTTTCTCTGAATCTCATCTTCACTAGCTATTAGATAGTAAAGGATGGATTACTCAATTTAATATTTTATAAATTTATGGTATAAACTGCCCATATCAAATTTTAATGATTTATATTTATTTAATTACTTTTTGTAATATTATTATAATATTTTATTAAATGTGATGTTTGAAACATCTATATACATTTTTAATCAAAGGGTGAAAATGATCTTCTGAGAAGAAAAGAAAAGAAGGAAGAGAGATTATGAATAATGATAAGATCTAAACCCAAATACATAATCTGTTTTATTTAAGCCATGCATTAATCCCATTATAACGTAAACACTGTTATATATGCGTGATGTTAAACGTTGAGCAGGCCGCGTACGATGCAAGACTTCTTCGTTCCTCTACATCAAGCAAAAATGTTGACTTTGTGCTTCATATATATCTGTCTCTCTATTTCCTTGTTTTTAAATATTGACCAATGGTTTTTGCTGTTGATCGGAATTAAAATCTTAGTCATTCACCGAAGACTTCGTTTCTCTATATATCAAGCCAAAAAATGTCTCCACGGGTCGCAGGAGGGGCGACACCATCATAACAAGATCTGTGTTTTATAGAAAAGTTGAATTACATTATAATCAATGCAACTTGATCACTTTGCATCGCCGACGAAGCTACGATCTTTGCGCCAGGTTTCCGCATTCGAATCTTTCCCTGTAATCAGGTTCGTCCATAATCTGAGGCATGTTAAATGAACTTGTTTTCTTTATTTACTCAAATCTATAATTTTTTAAACTTCAACAGTGACGACGTCGAATATAAGTTTTAATATTGGATTTCTTAGAAATTATCTTGAGTCTCAACTATAGAACCCTCACCCTTTCGGTGGTACATCTTCATTACTCAACTTGTTAAACTGAACCCGAACTCCTCGATTGGTCCGGTAATCTTGATCCCACTCGAATAGAATTGTTCGAGTTTGGCCTGGTGCAAATAATTAAAAAAGAAACTCGTGGCGAAGTTTTTATATATATTCTTCATTTGAACCATATGGAATTCATTGGATATGTATCCTTCCTGTAATGGAATGGCATGCGTTCACCTAATGCAAAGCGAACTTGGTTGATTTAAACGAGAAGTTAGATTATTCTATGAATTGAATTTTTCATCATCTGACTTTACAGGATAGATAATGTGACGGTAGGAGCTCAATTATCTTTATCCACCAACAACACCTTGCAAGCAATGAACTGGAAAAAACATAAACCATTCGTCGCAAGTAAATTTCATACGCAATGCTGAACTGTGATTGCTTGGGAAAGATGACACAGAATGCCTATAAAAGGGAGAAGGGGCCTCGTAGCCAAATATGCAGTGTTATTGTTCCATTTCCACAGTTGAAACATGGAGACCAACAAGATTGTTGTGGTATTAGCGAGTGTATTAGTAGTAATTGGTGTTATTGGGGTGTGCGAAGGAGATCGAGGAGGGGGACTTAGAAAGAACTTTTACAAGGACACGTGTCCTAACGCCGAGCAGATTGTGAAGGACCTCACAGAGAAGCGTGTGTCGGAGAGGCCTAATTTACCTGCCAAGTTGCTCAGATTGCATTTTCATGACTGCTTTGTCAGAGTATATATATTAATCCTAACATCTTATTAATTATATCTGTCTTTATTTATTATGAGTCATGAGTATATGTATATATATGTAATTAACTTAACTTGTTGGGATGAAACTAAACCATATACGTATCAGGGCTGTGAAGGGTCGGTGCTGTTGAAGTCGACAGCAGAGAATAGCGCAGAGAGGGATGCACCTTTTAATAAGGGTTTGGAAGGCTTCGATGTGATTGACGAAATCAAAACAGAAATGGAGGCCCAGTGTCCTGGAGTCGTATCCTGTGCTGACATACTCGCTTTAGCTGCCAGGGACGCTGTTTCCTCCGCCGTACGTAATAATAATATATAACATCCTCAACCATGCATGCTTTCTAATAATTCTCTGTTGTTTCCACATGTATGTATGTTTCTGTTTCTGCATATGGTTCACTTGCCCATACAACAATAATAAATAAATGTTGACAAGTGCAGTTTGATGGGCCACTGTGGCAAGTGATCGGTGGTAGAAGAGATGGCACCGTCTCCCTCAAAGAAGAAGTCCCGGCCAATATCCCATCCCCGTTCTTCAACTTGGATCAACTCAAGAAAAATTTCGCCGCTAAAAAGCTCTCAGTCGACGATTTAATTGTTTTGTCAGGTAATATATTAATCACTACGCCCCCACGCAACGTACACATGATAATGAAGAATTGGGAACATATAATTAATATATATGTTTGTGTGGATGCAGGCGCACACACAATCGGAAGAGCGCACTGCAACTTGTTCAGTAAGAGGGTGTTCAATTTCAGTGGGAATGGTGACGAGGATCCTTCATTGAACTCCGACTATGCTGAATTCTTGAAGAGCCAGTGCCGAGGCCTCAATGACGTCACCACGACCGTAGAGATGGATCCTGGAAGTTCTACCACCTTCGACACCGGCTATTATTCTGCCCTTCTTCGGAACGAGGGCCTCTTCACCTCTGATGCCGCACTTCTCACTGACGAGCATTCGAGAATGACCATTATCCATCTGGTTCGAGAACACCAATTCCTTAAAGAATTCGCTAAGTCCATGCAGAAGTTGGCCGCCGTCGAGGTCCTCACTGGCCAAGATGGTCAAATTAGGACTGTTTGTGGCCTTGTTAATTCTTAAATACTATGATTCCTCCTCCTCCCTGATCCTTTTCGCCTTCATTAATTAATTGATGTTAACTATAATCGAATAAAGTCTATTTTTATTTATACATACTTGTGCATCATGAATAAATGGGTTACTAGCACTACTACTGAGAATGGATTTAATGTCTGCCTTTTTAGCCGCCTTTTAACGTCCAAAAATAGGGGGCATCTATCCAAAGAGTGAAATAAAGTCATGATACAACGTCCTAAATAATTTAGGACGCCATAAGGTTTATTTAAAAACAAAAAAACAAAAATGGCGTCTTATACTATCATCACAACTCAGTAACCACGTCTTTGTTTCATCACACTTTTATATACCAATTACAAATCCAGAACTCAAATAGAATCCAATAATCAACATAACAATCAAATGAAATCCAAGATAATCGAATTTGGAATATTACAAATCCAATAATCAACATAAAAATCAAATCGAAAAAATCAAATGAAATCCGAGATAATCGAATATGCATGGAATATATAAATATATCTGAGCGAGATGGATTCGAATCAAAGATCTACAAACACTCATAGCAAAAATCACAAGCCAAAAATCAAAACAAAAAATCAGAGATCTACAAACACTCATAGACCGTTGAATTGAACGCACGAACCTGGCGATGTGGTTCGTCCATCGCCGTCGATGAGGGAGATTGGAGATCTGAGTGAAGACGGTGTAGATCTGCGGTGACGCAGTGGCGATGTGGTTTGTCCATCGCCATCGGTAAGGGAGATCAGAGATCTGAGCGAAGACGGTGTAGATCTACGATGACGCGGTGGCGGTGTGGTTCGTCCATCGCTGTCAGTGAGGGAGCTTGGAGATCTAAGCGAAGATGGTGCAGATCTGCGGCAACACGGAGAGCTTCGAGTGAGAGCATGTAGATTTGAGGCAGAGAGAAGAGGGTCGAGAGCTGAGAGAGGGAAGAAGAGAGAAAGTGAAGGCTGGAGATGAGAGCTGATGATGAAATGAGAATGAGATTCACAAGTCCAAGAATAGAGAATAGAGGATGGACCCAAAACCAAAAAAAAAATGTTAAGGCTTGGCATCCTAAAATAATTTAAGCATGCCAAAAGCAATATTTTGGCATCTTAACATATTTTTTGGACGCCAAAAATATTGCTTTTGACGTCTTAAACGTATTTTAAGACGTCAAAAATACACATTTCAATGTGTTAGAGTTCACTTTTGACGTCTTAAATTAAATTTAATTCGCCAAAAGTCCCTTTTTTAGCGTCCTAATTTAAAATTAGGATGTCAAAAATAACTTTTGGCTTCCTATTCTAAAATTAGACTGTCAAAAGCTTTTACATAATTATAAAAATGTTACCATCTTTAAATTTTACTTCCTTTCCGAAAAAATAGACATCCTTTAAAAAAGTAGTATCTATTTTTTATAGTATTGTGGGGGTAAATGTAATAAAGTTTATGCAAGTTTGTGGATCCTGTGTTTTTTATGGCAAACCGAGTCGTCAATAATTTGCTTTTGGTCAAGACCGAGGATTTTTCTTCACGTGTTTTGTGAGTGTCCTGCTTAATAGCGTTGTATCGTTCTGCTCTGCTTCTTCACTTGTCCGACCTCTGCTCATAGCCATAATTTCTCTGCACATTCCATGTATGTTGGTGCTAGTACGGGAAAAACACGTCGCAGCTTAAGAATCCCTCGTTATCAATGCAATGCATCGTCACAGGCTTCCTTACTTAATTATAAATGCTAGTACGGATTTGGCAGATATATATACTCGATCGAGAACAACAGGTAATTAGCATTTGAGGTATCACTCTCTGATTCTATTTATAAGTTCACTTTGACAAAAAAAAAAAAAAATTGGTCAATTATAAATGCTAGTACGGATTTGGCAGATATATATACTCGATCGAGAACAACAGGTAATTAGCATTTGAGGTATCACTCTCTTATTCTATTTATAAGTTCACTTTGACAAAAAAAAAATGGTCATATTTATAAGTCTATTTTGACCAAATAAATGAGAATGTGACAATTTTGTCCATATTAATGATGATGAGAAAGATTGGCTAGCCATGTTGGAAAGAGAAAAAGATGAGAGAAATTTGACAATAAAATTTAAAAGGCACCCATTAATAAATGAGGGTAAAGTTAGAAATTTGCTCCATAATCATTGAGATACTTACCTCTCATTGGTAGATGAGATTTGGTCAAAATAGACTTATAAATAAGACTAAAATAGTACAGTGTCAAAACTCAAAAGAGGTGGAAGCAAAAATGCAACTCTGAAAAAGCAAAATTACACCTTAATTACTTGTGTATCCACCGTCATGTTTTCAGGTGCCTCATATATAATTAAGCACATATAGTAATCAAGTCGATAGACGAATTACGTTTTGTTTTTCTGGGAATTGGCATATGCTTAATTAATTAGAGAAAATGTAATCATGTCAACCTGCAAAAGAGGGAAGCCTCCATGATATCTATCCGTTACACTCCTGTTTTTGAAAAAAGCCTTGTCAGCTAAAACATATATGTATGGCATTCGGTATATTGCATGAAGATTTTTTGATAAATGAAGCTTGCCATTTTAATTAAGGACAAGACTACTTGCTCACACATGTGGAGGGAAACATCTGAAATTAATCTATGGGACCATTGTTTTAATCTGAAAAAAAAAATTGAAATGTTTAAAGTACCCCGTGATACAAATAATTTAGCTCAATGAGTAACCATGCATTAGATTTCTTTTTCCAGCGAGCATACATCAAAATTTAATGGTCCAGATGGAAAAAAACAGTACTCTTCAGATTATAAATATAAGACATAGCTAGTTTTACATTATAAACCATGTCCTGTATTTAAAACTGAATGTGGTATTTAGATGATGAAATTTCTTGGTTACGTATAAAACATTCTCAAAATATGTACTAAGTTATCAGTAAATATGTTATTATTATATTTTCTTTGCATTTATCAGTTTTTGATGTGTGAAAACTACATGTAGTCATGAGTATTTTAATTACAAGGATATGAAAATGTCAAAGTATTTGTGGGTGGGAAATTTCTTGTCAAGGCGCGAATTTTCATTAATTTACACTCCACTAATTAAATTATTCGTGGGATCTGGACTTTCTGTTTCTTTTTTTTTAACCACCCACTACCTTCCTTTCCGTTTTTCATCCCCACAATTATAACTAATTTAGGTAACATTGGTTTGCATTATGTTCGGATAAAAGAATAAAATTAGGAAGAAAGTCATGGTTATAACTTATAAGATTGTGTGTGTTTGTGAGCGCATAAAATAAAAAAATATTAATAATTGTGAGCGAGTAAATATACTGTAACATTTGAAATGCCAATTATATAAAACTGAAATAACTTTTTTGTGACAAAAGTAAAACAGAGTGTTGGTAAAGAGAAGCTAAATGTGAAAATGCATAATGAATGGAGCTTTCTTGACCAGGACAGAAACTAGGTCTGTCTTTTTTTATTGTTATTTTTTCTCATTTGGCCGGACTAGGCCTGTATTTATCAACGCTGAATCAGTTTATGAAGATGTCTACGGAGTAGAAAGCAACTCATTGTCTTTCTATTTTATTTTTTGGACTGAATGCGGCCATGCGCAATCAGTAATTGACATAATCATTTATTTTCTCAACTATTCAATAACATTTGCGTTATTTATACAAATGGGAAAGCCTATATTCCCCCTTGACTTGAGCTCTGCCTTCTATTTCTCTCTTCACACTTATTCCGTCTGTTAGAACTTAGAAGATCACCATTGATCCGAGCAGTTACAAGAGGAAGCGAGGAACAGGAATCAAGAATAAATTACGTTTGATGAACTTACACAAGATTACAATTTAGCAAGCTGCTTTTCATTTCCATTTCAGACGGTAGAACCGCGGGTGAAAACCAAAAAGTCAACCTAATACTACAAGAACCAACAGAATTAAAGGCTTGTACAACGCTTCAGACAAATCCTTGCCCTTCTTGACACGCACAAAGTTGGACTAGAGACTCTAAGTTAACAAAATTCCCAATTAAACTACATGTATTGTATATATACATAAATTCCCTGGGAGGACAACACTGGCCCTTGTGTCTCTGTTTCATTTCATTAACAAGCATCTACAATCTCCAGTTGTAACTAAACTTGCATAACTATATACAAAACGCAGGGAAGGAGGGGGAAGATATATTCTCCAATATTTAAGCTTTGGTTTTATGTTGATGCAAAGACATGTCCAGAGGAATATCTTTATTGAAACATTCAGAATTAAGAAGCAGAGCACCTTCAAAGCTCTTGAGATTAATGCGAGAGCCACGAGAAATGAAGAACAGAGCAAGCTGCAAATGCCCTGCCTCCGCCGCACAATGAAGCGGAGTGTAGCCCGCATCATCCACGGCATCAATTTCAGCGCCATGTTCAAGCAAAACCTTCACGCTCTTGATTCGACCTTTAAATGCAGCCCAATGTAATGGAGTCCACCCATTCTGATCCTTCCTATTTACCATCGCTCCTTTTGCAATACAGCTCGTCAATCCATGAACGTCGTCGAGTCTGGCTGCTCGAAGCAAAGCGTCTCCCCATTGCAGAAGATCCAGCAAGTGCGAGTGCCCATTGTCTACTGCAAGAGAAAACGCCGTCTTCCCTTCTCTGTTCACCGCGTATTTCACGTTGGAGCATTCCAACAAACACTCGACGACCTTCAAATGACCTTCTGAAGCAGCACAGTGAAGCGGTGTCCACCCGTTATGATCCACCACGTTCGGGTTCCCTCCAATTGAAAGGCAAAATTGAATCGCCTCAATGTGTCCGTGAAGCGCCGCCATGTGAATCGGAGTGCTGCCTTCGGAACTGACCGAATTTATGTCCATATTATTACCGAAAGATTGAGATAAAGTCTCCAAAATATCCACCCGGTTCAACGTCGCGGCTTCGTGCACACTTGAATCGACCGAGTGATTTGGAGTACAACCAGAGGCCAGCAAAATTTTTAGAACGTCCATTTTCGCAGCCCTAACAGATAAGTTTATGAGGGAAATCCCATTTGAGTCCCTCAAATTCACATCTGCTCCGGCGTCAATCGAAGCGGAAACAGCATCTTCGTTTCCACATTCAATAGCGGGTCTCAGCAACGCCGTGAGCTCAGACTGAGCGCAACCAGATATCGCTTTCTTGAACAGTGAGCCGCTTTCGGGAATTTGGGTGTAGTGAGAAATCAGAAACTCGGCCACATGTGGACCAACGAAAGATACAGGTAGAACGGCGTCTCTGAAAACGTGGGGTCCCGGTTTGGAAAACAGGCGGCGAAGATCGCTCTGATGAGCCTTACCGGTTGGAAGCATGGCGGTTCGGACGGTGACGACGTCAGCAGGGGTGGAGAAAGGAGGTTGGTCGGAGGGCTGAGAAAGGAGGAGTATGTATGAAGACGAAGAAAGTGGAGGGATTACAGAGAAGGATCGGTTTAAGGAAAACAGAGAAGGGTTTGTGGTGGTAAGAGAGACAGCCACAGACATGGTGTGCATAAGGTTGGTGAGCTTGAACGATGTGCTGCATCTCTGGCCCTTCTTGAAGATCAACTCCACTTCCTTCTTCTCTGATTTCACCAGTCTGTCCATCGTGATTGCTGCTCTCTGCTGCAAAACCAGAGTTCAAAATTGAAGACGACGAAGAGTGCCAAAGTGGAGGCTATTAGCCTCAGTGTATTGCTATTCCCAAATTTGTGTTTTATTTGGTAGACTGGTCTGGTTATATACTATGAGCGTGATTGTCGGTCTAGGCATGCTGACTGCGACGGTGAGGATGGGGCATTGACTGTGTCGGAGAATAAAGCAAGTTTGTGATTAGTCGCCGACGGCTTTATTTGAATATATGAAGCAACTTGGAGCGACGACTTCGCTGATTCGATTTCCTCCT
>JAMWYP010000218.1:745459-817385 GCA_025563575.1 Acacia pycnantha
GTTATGTGATTTGATTTTTTAATAAAACAAACAAATACTTATCTATATATATAATATGGAAAAAGTATTTCTCCGGTTACTGGAGATAGAGTTATCTCCAGTGACCCCAAAACTACGTCGTTTTGAATTAATGAAGGGTGTGTTAGTAATTTTAGGTGAATTAATTAAGGGTGTTTGGGTAAAATTTATATAATTAAAAAATAAACAAAATTACAGAAACACCATTCATTAATCCAAAACGACGTAGTTTTGGGGTCACTGGAGATAACTCTATCTCCAGTGGTTGGAGAAATCCTTTACCAATATAATATATATTTACTTTAAAAAAACTATACTGTATTGAAATAAAGTTATTCAAATTTGTATATATTCTATACGACCACAATAAGTATTTTTGTCTAGCAAAAATATTTTATGAATATAAAAATACATCTATACGTATAACACAATTTTTTTTAAAAAAATTGTAATATTCATCTATATAAAATTATTTAATTTTGTATATATAATGTATAATCACAATAAATATTTTTGTTAAATCAATATATTACGTAAAGATACTAGTATAATAATGGATTCATTCTTCTAGTTGGGGAATTTCACTTATTCCATTTTTTTAGTCTTCATCCTATATATAAGACAAAAAAATATGTTATCCTTTCTTCTAAAAAATTAATCAACATTGGTTTGTTTATTCCATTTTTGAATTACATATTAAATCATAAATTAAATTTCATTGGTTTTTAATTAATATACTAATAATCATAACTAAAATCACGAGAGTAAAGTGAGAATTGAATAAACCAGCATATAGGTAATTTAGGAAAAAAGAGATGACATTATTCATTTGACAACGTTCAGAAATCTTTAGGTCTGATAAAAAAAATTATTAAAAATAGATGCCTAAATTTAAATGTTGGTATTTCAGGTTTAAGACAACGTGGATTAGATTTTATTTTTGAACCGATTTTTTTAATTTTTTTAGTATATGATTTAAGTTGTTTATATTTAATTTTGGGAAGGAAGAAACAAACAAATAGGAAATGGGGGGCCCCACATAAATAGTTTAATTCGGCCGCCTTCTTTGTCGTTTCTCTCGTCTCCGTCCACCCCCGTCGTTCCCTTGTGTCTGACTCTGACCCGCTCCCTCCTCCCTCCTCTCTCCTCTCTCCTCTCTCCTCTCTTTTCCTCTCTCGCCTCTGTCCGTTTCTACCTTCACTCCTCCTTCTTAACCTTTCCCTCACTTCATTCTCTTTTGATACCTGTGATCGTCCTGCTTCTCTGAGCTCTCTCCGTTCTCCTTGTCTCACATACGACTGCCTCTTTTTATTCGATATTTTAAACCAAGAATTAGTCTGGAGAGGTTCACAACTCACTGACGTTGGAGAATCGAGCGAAAGTGGGGAGAGACGCCCATCAGTTCTCTGCTTCCCCTCCTCATATCAATCGAAGGCTTTTACCGAATCTTTTCGCCCTCTCCCTCTCCATGTCTTCAAATTACCGTTATGTGGCGTCTTAAAGGGGTGTTTCCTCTGGGGATCATTCTTGGCTTGTAGGCATTTTCTTGGTTTTGGTTCAAATCTTTGCCATACAAACGACTGCGAAGAATGAGATACATGGCTGGTAGCAACGAAGTCAACCTCAATGAATCCAGGGTACTTTCCTTCATCTGGCAAACTTTTGGGGCTCACTCTATGGGATCGCTTTGTTCTCTTTTATTCACCTTTCGAACTATGCGTATTGTGATTTACGAGTTTTAGGGAAAAAGATATAATCTTTTACCTCAATTGATGGTCCGTCTTCGATGAGTCACTGGGAATTCTTTTTTCCTCCTTTCCTGATTCTAGTTGTAGCTAATAATGCAAGAGTTTATGAGTTGTTTTGATTTTTCTTGTATTTTCTGTATCTTCTACATAGGCTCCGGGTTTCTTATTCTCGTAAGTTGGAACTCGCTAGTTTGATTTGGTGTGCCGAGTTGAAATTCTCTTCTTTTATTTTTGAAGACTCGTGAAGTTTTTCTAGGCACACCCTCGTCGCTGGCTTTGATTTTTCTTTGATACTTTCAACAATTTTCTCTTGTTGCGAGTGGTAAGAGCCTAGTGCCTGCTCTCGTTTAGAACGGTTTCTTGGTGAATTTATCAAGGACTTGAGAAGCCCTCCGTCTCGTCTCGTAGGATTTTTGTGATTTAATATACGCAAGCGTTCTAATTTCTTGAATCTTGGTGCATTTTGTAGAGTGTCGTTCCGTTGAATACTTGGGTTCTTATCTCCAATTTCAAGCTGGCCTACAATCTACTCAGACGCGCCGATGGGACTTTCAATCGCAAGCTGGCCGAGTTCCTTGACCGGAAGGTGCCCTCCAATATAATTCCGGTCGACGGGGTATTCTCTTTCGACCATGTTGATCGAAACACCGGTCTCTTCAATCGAGTGTATCAACCTGCTCCAGAACATGAATCTCAGTGGGGCATTATAGAGCTTGAAAGGCCCTTGAGCACGACCAGGATCGTCCCTGTCATAATTTTCTTCCATGGCGGAAGCTTCTCCCATTCATCTGCTAACAGTGCGATCTATGACACTTTCTGTCGGCGCCTTGTGAACATTTGCAAGGTAGTTGTGGTCTCTGTAAACTACCGCCGATCACCAGAGCATCGATATCCGTGTGCTTACGACGATGGCTGGGCTGCACTTAAATGGGTTAAATCAAGGCCCTGGCTTCAGAGCGGAAAGGATTCCAAGGTTTATGTGTACTTGGCCGGCGACAGTTCAGGCGGTAACATCGTTCACCATGTGGCGGCGAGGGCTGCTGAGTCAGACATTGAAGTGTTGGGTAATATCCTGCTACATCCATTGTTTGGAGGACAGAAGCGAACAGAGTCGGAGAAGAAACTTGATGGGAAGTACTTTGTGAGATTGCAAGACCGTGATTGGTATTGGAGAGCTTTTCTGCCAGAAGGAGAAGACAGAGATCATCCGGCATGCAATCCATTTGGCCCGAGAGGGAAAAGCCTTGTAGGACTCAAGTTCCCTAAAAGTCTTGTTTGTGTGGCTGGTTTAGATCTTGTCCAAGATTGGCAACTGGCATATGTGGAAGGTCTCAAGAATTCAGGGCACGAGGTTAAACTTCTTTACCTAAAAGAGGCCACAATTGGGTTCTACTTCTTGCCAAATAATGATCACTTCTATTGCCTTATGGAGGAGATTAACCGCTTCGTGAATTCTAACTGTTAATACACCAGCAGTACTTCCACTACTGCTACTACCCCTTAACCTTTGCCTAAAGAAGGCTATACATGACAAAAGCTTCACCATTTCACTTGGGTCCTCTTTCTTTCTATTTTTGTATCCACTCTTTGGTTCTTCCCCGGCGTTACAGTGGTGATGTGTAGTTATAATTATAAAAGTATGTCGCGTTACGTCTTACTGTCATAACATCTGTGGTGGTCAACTTGAAAGAGTTCTGTTACTCCTGAGCATTCATGTCCTTTGAAGCACCAGAACTCTGTTTCATTTGTGGGGTTTGGCTGAACCACCTGATACGAGGCTTACCCCTATTTTTAACACTTTGACCTCGTCAACAGGAGGGAAGATGAAGGGTACGGCTGGCTTCATTGATCGCGTTGAAGTATATGCAATCCTGTGAGCAGCACATTCATGTCTGGATGTGAACTGCAGCTGATCCCTTTCTGTTAATGAACTTGTATGTAATACCTGTGTTCCAGTTATATATATAAATGTTGCTTGTTTTCCCTTGTTTTTCAGTTGGCAGAAGCTAATAATGCATTATTATTCTCTCTTGCATTGCGCTATAATGTTAATGGCCAAAAATGATCCTATGAAGCTTTAAGTTGTGAGTGACATGGGGAATGATCACTATCAACAGTTACCGAGATTCTGAATCGTTAATGCTCTACGTCTCTTTACATCTCAGTTAGGCATGAAACATGAGATTCGCCGAAAAAATAGGTGCTAAGAAAAGCGCTAGCTGGACAAGAGGAAAAGGATTTATATTATGCGTTTGCTTAGTCATTAGTCACAAAGGAATGAGCCAGAGGCTTGGCCAAGAGGACCATCCTGATTGCAAAAGGCAAATCCCATCCACTGAAAACTTGAACGAGAAGAATGATTGGCGGGAGTTTGAATCATGATTATTATCATATTGATCAGTTCCTGTCATCTCCTTATTGCTTGTTCTAGATAGGTCTGTTTTGGAGCCTGGAGAAACAGCAAAAACAAGAACTTGGATTTGTTTTTGATGGAGGAAAGTATTTTCTAGTAGTTGGGAACTTTGGATGTATTCTTAGGCTGAGGGACCACTTTTAGGGCACCCACAAACCCCCAAAACTTGGATTAAAATATTAATCTTGTTGGGATTGCTTTGAAGTGCTTCGTGGTCACTAGGTGGCCAAAACAGCTGAGACTGGACAAGGACATGGAACCCTGTCTTTTGTTGACTTTCTTGGCCCTTCCTTTAAAAATATTTGATTTTTTTTTTTTTCTGGTGTGGATTAGAGTAGTCGGGCATTATTAGGATTTTGTTGGGAGCTTACCTTTCTTGTGCAGATGATTTTGCTTTTCTTCGTGTCTTATTATGATGCGTCTCTTGTGAATTAGCTGTTTATGCCTAGAAATATTCCCTAATACGACAAGAGGGGAGTCATTATCAATAAATGGGGTTTTTTTCTTTTAAAACTTTAGTGCGTATTATGGACAAAAGAATCGTAATTTGCTTGGTCGGTACCATGCTTTTTTATGCATTAAACAAGTTGACGGGTATTATTGGTGGTTCTGCACTTCTGCGCCTCCGCACCATTATGACAATTCTCTTATTCAGTCGTCACCACTGACTACAATCCTATGCTTTATATTAATCTTACCTATATAAAAGCATAGCAGTAAGCGGCTCTCACACCTGTCTTTTTTATTCTACCAACTGTCAAAATAACTCCCTTTACTTATTATTTTTAATTTATAATTTATAATTCATGCCTACATTTTCTTTACACTTGACACCTGTCCTCTTTGTTTTACTATATTTCAAAGTAATATTATTTACTTATTATTTTAATTCTAAATTTTTAATTTATGCATACAATTTCTTAGAATAAATATCTCTATTAACTTCCTTAATTATCCTCTTGGTTAGATTAACCGATAAGGTAACTCTCTTCATTTGATTTTTCACATTTTCATCTTAATATTTTAAAATATTTTGTAACAACTTTTCTTTTATCTATCCTTATATTTTGTATATTTTTTTCCCATTTTTAATTATGTCTTTATTTTATCTTCTACCTTCTTAATTACATATTTTAAAACTTTTTGGAACTAACCACGATTCTCCCTCTTTATGTATGAACTATATTGTGAATAAATAAATTTTGGCGTCTCCCCTATTTGAACTACTTTGGCAATAAATACATTATCAAAAGTAGAGCAGCAAGAATCTCTCAGACCGACACATCAGCAACATGATAAGTTCAAAACACTAAAATTAAAAAAATTTAAAAAAACAAGGTGGTTATGAAAGAGGGATAATGGGGAAGGTGGTTATACACTATTTTACCAATCTTATTTTTTCCTCAATAATTAAATATTTTTTTAATCAATAAACGCATTTGTTTACTATTTTTTCATGTTTTAATCTTCAAAATTTATTTCCTAAAACAATGAGCAGATATATAGTTAGAGATAATATAGGGATTCAAATTCCAAATAAATTAACTCAGATAATTCCTTATTTATTTGTCTTCTTATATAAGTAAATTTTTATTTTGAAGGACCGAAAAATTGTATTACCCTTAATTTTAATTTGGTTATATATATATATATATATATATATATATATATATAGGGAGAGACACTAAAAAACAAGGTCGTTATGAAAGAGAGATAACGGGGAAGGTAGTTACACACTATTTTACCAATCTTATTTTTCCTCAATAATAACTAAATATATATTTTTACCAATAACCGCATTTGAATTTACTGTTTTTTCATGTTTTAATCTTCAAAATTTATTTAGTAAAACAACGAGCAAGTATATGAAATATAGTTAGAGATAATATAGGGATTCAAATTTCAAATAAATTAACTAAGATAATTCCTTATTTATTTGTCTTCTTATATAAGTAATTTTTTATTTTGAAGGACCGAAAGATTGTATTACCCTTAATTTTAATTTGGCTATATATATATATATATATATATATATATATATATATATATATATATATATATATATATATATATATATATATATATTTCTTTTGGAAGTTGGACTCTCCATGTTGTCGTTGGCACACCCTAATTCCCCATGATATCGTGTTAGTGGACGTCGTGTGCATACCGGATAGAGATTGTGATGACATTATGGTCGGAGTGGTTATGTCAGTTATGTCGCATGCTATAAATATTGAGGTGCCCTCCGGATTTGTGCTCTGCATTCTATGTCTTCACTTATGATTTTCAGTAGTAAATCGTCTTCCACACTTTCCTCACCTTTGGGGTATTCATCTTATTAAGATTGATTTTGAAATTGCATCCGTTAATGCATTACTCATCTTCTGACATCTTTTATTTGTGTTTCCATCTTCATCGATGTTTTCTAAATGATTTTTTTTCGCCTTTTGTGTACCCATCTTCATTGGAAATTTGGATTGCAATACTTAAATTCATAACTTTTTCTCATTTTATATTCTTGGTAATAGACAATCACATTTATGCATCGCTTGTTTGTTTCTGTTTGTGTTGTCATTAGAGTTTGAGGAGGTTTGTAGACCCTTATCGGCTGGTACCTCTATAGTCCTCTCCTTCCTTTGTCTCTTAAGTTGGACAGGGAACTTGGTCTGATGCATAGTACAAATTATAGAAGTTTGAACAGGGTCTTAAATAATTGAAACTCAATCTCTGAAAAAGAAGCACGCAGGGAATTTTGAAGGAAAATGTATACCGGATGAATAAACTCAAGCAGATTGAGTTAGAGCATAGAGATGAACAATCAACTCATAAAGGAGGAAATGCAATTTAGGAAGGATATCATATGAATTTGATGAACAGTTGGTTGCAGTAACTTATATTTCCATATTCCATTATATCAAATTTTTTTATATTTTGAAGTTTTCTAGAAAATTAACGAATTAATGAATTTTTTTAGTATACAAAAATTTATAAAATTTTCAACATGATAATATGGTGATAAAAACAATCAATTTTACTATTATATAAAACAATTGTAAATACAATTGATACATCTTTAAGAAACACTGCATTAAAGCAATACAGATTGCGCCCGTGCATCGCACGGGGTCTATGCTAGTTAATAAATAAATAATAGAGTAATCAGTTGCTCTGCTTCTACTTTCAACTCAACCCCCTTTCCATGCCTTCTCTGCCAGAGGTGGTTTGCAGGGAATTGCAAAATTCTCCTATGATCGGTTTCTTTTCTTTTCTTTTTTTCCTTTTTTTATATAGAAATTAGGATATCCTTCACCAACCTTAGAGACTAATTTTCTTTCACACCGTAGTTCTTTTTTATTATTATTTATTTATTTATAGAAATCAGGGGTATCCTTCACCCACAGTAGAGACTAATCTTCTTTCACACCGTAGCCATTCTGGAGGGGCATTGGTGCTGGCCAAATAACCTTTTTCATATACACTGTCAGGGATCAAACCCCGGACTAGATGTTTAAGGATACCCAACTACGAGTCAACTACACTAGATGTTTAAGGATACCCAGCTACGAGCCAACTAAACCAAGTTGCTTTGGTTTTAGTACATTAATCAAACATTTTTCTCTCTCGATGTGATTAATCTGTTATGATTAAAATTAATTAAAATATGGGTAAAGGAGCAAAAATACACATGTGCTTTATCCCCGGGAGCGCCCAGCACCATATTTTTTTTGTGAGCAAAAATACACACGTGGTTACCAAGTTACCATTTTGGAGCAAAAGTCACATCACACCGTTATGTTATTGTTCACCGTGATGAGAGAGAAAGAGCTTAAGTGAACAGTAACATAACGGTGAGATGTGACTTTTGCTCCAAAATGGTAACCACGTGTGTATTTTTGCTCCCAAAAAAAGCATATGATGCTGGGCGCTCCCAGGATGAAACACATGTGTATTTTTGCTCCTTTACCCTTAAAATATTAATAAAATGATTAATTATATATTCAGTTTGTCTAATCTAAAGGCTTTCTCTTTTTCAAGGTAGATGCTATCATTTTATTTAGTTTTTTTTAATCATAACTTTTGAAGTTAAATTGAAATTTGAATGAGATGACTTCAATTTTTATAATTAATCATTTTAATTTATTAAAAAAAATTAACTGCTAAGCCCAGAATGCAAATTTGCATATGCAAAAGTAAATGTTTGGAAGAATTTAAAAATACTGTTTATACTTAGTATAACAACTAACCCATGCATGTAAGGCTATGAGATCATTCTCACGGGAATTTAGTCATGGTGGTCCATTTTTAAGCAAACCAAATTTGAATTAACATTATCTTGTAACCCTTATTAAAAAGCTGAGAGCTTTTTAGAAAAAACTCCATGGTGGAGCTTTTTTCTTAACTGGCTTTTAAGAGCTTTTTGATTTAAAGACCAGTGAACTTAAAGCTCAACTCAAACATTCAATTTCTGACTTTTTTTTCACTAGACTTTTTTTATAGATTTTTTTGATTTTAAGTTGATTCCAAACAAGCCCAATCGCCTCGGTAGGTACTTCATCTAAGTCAAAGTCCAACCATAGTGTTAAATTGACCATCAATAGAGGCAAAATGATCACTTATTACTTTTATTTCAAACTTTGTATGCACAATTAACTTACACAAGAAACAAATTGATGTGATTATTTTATTTAGCATAATTTTTTATCGCTCATTTTAACATATATTGTTTCTAAATATTATTTAGGGATTTATGACTAATCATTTATCACTCTATTTGTTTTGATTTTATTTTATTCTAGTTTCGTTTTAATTTTAAGAACTTTCACGGCATAATAATATAAGTATATAACTCATATTGAAGATATTGGATATTGTGATAAAAAGTGAACCTTCTATTGATAAATTATATATTGATACTAAAAAATTATATCATTTGTACTATATGATGAATAAAATTATGTATTTAAATATGTTTTTCGCAATTTAAGAGTAGCTAAAGTAAATATTTTTCAATGAATGTGATACAAAATTAAATTATAATAGTCTATAATTTAAATCAAAATTAATAAATTTATTAACATATTAGAAAGTTTGATAATTTTCATGGAAAAGGGAGTTTAAAAATATATATGAATTATTTTTTGATTTTATATAAAAATATATTTTTGGGCAAATATAAAGGTTTAAATAATTATTCCGTTAAAAGTGGGCATTTTAGTTTAGGGTTAAGGTGCAATTTTACACATGAAGTTTACCCCCGGGAGCGCCCAGCACCACGAAGTTTTTTCAGGAGCAAAAGTACACACGACGTTACGTTTTGGGAGCAAAAATACCACGGGCCGTTAGTTGACCGTTAACTTGGATGGAAGTGAACAGTAACGCGGGTAAAATTACACTTTTGCCCTTAGTTTTAGTTGAAATTACCCTTTTGCCCTAAGTTTTTTTAAAAAAATTAAAACAAAAATTAGCCCCCGGTGGGCCCCCACAGGCCCCCCGCCGGCCGCCGCCACCAGCCGACCACTGCCCGCCGGCGGCGGTGGTCGACCGCTGGTGGTGGGGCCGACCGGGGCAGAGGGGGTATTTTTAGTTTTTTTTAGTTAAAACTAAGGGCAAAATGGTACTTTTCTCTTTTTACTTACCATCATCGTCCACGTCAGCGTCCACGTCAGCATCCACGTCATCGTCCACGTCCGCATGTCAGTCCAAATAAGCGCCACGTCAGCGTTCCATCCAAGTTAACGGTCAACTGACGGTCCGTGGTATTTTTGCTCCCAAAACGTAACGTCATGTGTACTTTTGCTCCTGAAAAAACTTCGTGGTGCTGGGCGCTCCTGGGGTAAACTTCATGTGTAAAATTGCTCCTTAACCCTTTAGTTTAAAAACAAAAGTTTAAAATTTAAACTTAAAGGTCAACTAAAAGCTCGGAAATAGAATTAGGGGAGGTGTATGTAATTAAAGTAAAATGCAGGGTAATCAATATATTTTACTCTAAAAAAACAGCAACGTTATCGTTATTATTAATCATTTAATGGAATTTAGCGTCTTAAAAAGTTATAGAAAACATATATGCACACGTAATATAATGGGTCTAGTATAATTAAACTTTTAGTGATTTAATCCCATCATAGTTGATAAAAATTTTAATGAGATGCCAGTGTGACTAAGGAAGCTGGTAATACTTCGTATAAGATAATGTTAGAAAACTATTCTCATTTAAATTTAGAGTTAAGAAGACAAGCTATTTAGGCTCTGAATTTGCAAGGACAAGGCTAAAATTTTTTGCTTCAAAAGTCAGAGCGAGCCTAAAAATACTAGCTTTGTAGGGGCGTGAGCCTAAAATGGCCGGCCCTATAGGACCAAGTGTCAACCCTTTTAAGCCCCTATGTTTTTTTATATTATTTCTATGATAATAATATTATTGATTTTTTATATTTTGTTAATGATGTTGTAAATATTTAGTCATTATTAACTTTTTTAGAATTGAGTTTCATAAGAACCTCTTATATTAAAAATCATAAAAATTAGAAACTTATAAAAGATGTTTCTTATTTCATAAATACTCTCTCTAATTTTGTATTTTTTGACTTATTTTCTAGTGATTGTTTTCTTTATATCTTGTGGTGTTTATTTTGTTGACTACTTACACTTTTAGAGACATATTTATAAGAAATATTTTTTATTTTATTAAGTTTTCTCATTAATTATTTGTAATCGTAATATGTGTAGTTGTGTACAATAGTTTACCTTTGATTTTGACTTAGTGATTGTGTTTGTTTGTTGTATGACACGTATCGTTTAGGCTGTAATTGTGACAACATTTATGTGTTAAATTAAGACTTTCATTATTCTAATTTTATTTCTTTAAAAAATTGAAAAAATATTAAATTGTTGTTCTCAAGGGCCGCTTTAAAAAATAATTATTTTTCTTTAGACGCCCTTTTACCGTGACCCATGAATCATATGTCATATGTAGGGGTGAGCATGGTGCCCAGATGCCCGGTGCGCCCGCCCAAACCCTACAAAAAATTGCCCAGCCCAGACCTAAAAAAGTGGCCCGAAAAAAATTCGGGCAGTTTTGGGCTGGGCTGGGCATTTGGGCAGGGGGTCCTGCCCTGCCCGGAAAATTATAAATATTTAAATATATATTATTATATATATTATTTTATTTAAAATATAATATATTATTATGTCTAAATATATTATTAATATATTACATTATACTTTAGGTATCTCCAAAGCTAGCTTTGAAATTATTTGAAATGTGAACTAGAATCTTCGTGGAGCAAGGCAGGGCGTCACTATTTGGGCAAGGGAAGCCCGCCCATGCCCAACCCGAAAAAAGTCCTCACCATTTTCGGGTAGGGCTGGGCATCGGGCTGCAAAATGCAGCCCGTTCATTCTTCGGGCTGAGCATCGGGCAGGGGTCTCGTCCTGCCTAGCCCTGCTCATACCCACCCCTAGCATATGTCCCTAATTTGGATCATATATCAAAGAAAGTTATAATGGGGCTAAAAATAAGTGTGCCTAATTTGAATCATATGTCAAACCACGTGTGAGATTTGAATAGGCTAATTACGTTATAGACATGGACCATGGGGAGAAGGACCTCGATGATACACAACAACCATACAAATTTCAGAAAGATGTCTAAGAGCTAACAGAAATGCTTACGATGTTATGAGAAATAATTCAAATCAAGGAACAAACACAATCCATTATGCACGGACACATTAAACATTATTACTACTTCATAATTATAAAGACCATACTTTTTTTTTGCAATGATAAAAAATATTTAAAAGAAAGCTGTGCTCTTAAAAGATTGAACAAAATAATTCGAGAAACTCAGGAAACTCAGGAAACAAGGCTAAACATATAGCAGATTAAGAAGCCTACGTGTTAAATGAAGTAACCAGCATCTGAAAGACATTTCTCTTTAGTACTTGCAGGAACTAGAGCTCGGAAGCGATCACAGTGCAATATAGAAGTCAATCCTCCAGCAGAACAACCAGAAAGAATAGCCTGTAATTATTAGGTGAGTGAAAGAAAAGAATTACAGAGATGAAATGGTGGGAGGTGGCATCATTTTAATGGATACTATATTTTCAGCATTTTTCATTCCCTTTGCCATTAAATCCTCAATAACACTTGTGTCCTGGTAAATAATACTACATCCGGTCCTATTAGGAGCACTTTTACAGTGTAAATTACACTACAAAAATGTTCTTATAATTAGGACCGGAGGGAGTACATGCACATCATATAATAAGAAACTGATCAAAAAACATAAAAAAAAATGTACTCATTCAGATTTATGATTTAGTTTTGCAGAACTCGCTAAATCCACTGCTTCCACATCACCACTGAATAATGCCCCGTCAATATACCTAACCTTGATTCTATTCCAACTGTATGAATCCAGATTGTACAAAAGTCATTAAGAAATAATACGAAATGTCACATTAATATTTTTTTTTATAATTATTAACCAGAAGACTATACCTGGATTGAAGTTTTCCTTGTTGCTTGGAATTCCAGAGAAGGCAACCTGCTTGGCCATTTCCTCAGATGAACCTATGCGAGTGCTCTTTTGGGCAAGACACGTAGTGACATTGTTGCACCATCCTCCTCCCTCGAAAAGAAATCAAATGGAAATTTCATTACCAAGGAAAGAGCAACCTTCAAGAGTAGTCCACACAAAAAATGAGAAGTCCATTTGTAGATGAAAATCTATTTATGCATATTTGCAGGAATGGACCCACCTCAAAGTGGATGAACCAGTTGTTAATCCCTGATCCAGTACCCTTATCAAAGTGGTAAGCTAGTGGACTTCCTATTAGAATATACTAGTATCTTGCAATGTAACCATTACACTGTAGTAACATCTATCAGCTAGATGATCAGACTTGCGGCAGATTTGACAGATTAACTTCATATTATGAAAATGACGTCTACCTCCATTTCCACGGCCTACACCACGAGTAAGGCTTGCTGGACGAAATCCTCTGTTTCCATAACCAGAACTAGGTCCTTGAGTATTGCAGAAAACAATGAAGGAATCCTCAGTAGTATCTTCATCAGAATACGTATCAGCTGCAGGAATAGTGGAATGATTTTGCACTACAGAGTTTGTCGGGGTAACAAGATTAACCAGATGATCAGATTCCCGACTTCATGGTTAACATAACTGAACATTGTAAACAAAAACGTGACGGTGATAAAAAAAATACCAAAAGAAGGGAGAGAATGCAAAACAAGAAATTAAATAAGAAGATTATGTAAATGTCTTACAAGCAACTAGTAGATAATCTGTCACTACCATTTTAAAATACAAAGGATCCAACAAAAACACTAACAACCCCCGTTTTGTGAATATGATGTTGCTGCCTCCAATTTGACTTTTGCTTCCCTTTCAATTCCAAGAAACTAATCATCTAATAACCTAAAACACTTCTCCTGAATAAAAGTTATAGTACTAACAACAAATAATAAAAAGATAAACACTTTCAACTTCCAAAATCTAACCAATTTGCATATATCCTCATGTACATGATCCTCAGATCCAATTAGGCGTGACTTAGATATTTAGACATGATTTATTATTTCCAAAACTAAATAAAAAAAGATTGGCAAACATGAATGGATGACAGAATGTAAAAGATGAGTGAAAAGCTTGTCCACACTCAATCACATGAAAAGGGCAACAGACACAACACCCAGAAAGAAAGAAACTTCTCATGAAAACAGGGCAGATTCAGTCACCTCAACGCTTGCCAGCGATCAACATCAAGAATAGCTGAAGAGAAATAAAAAATGAGATCAGGATACGCGGACTGAATCTGCTCATTAATGAGGAGATTATCATCAAGTACCTAAACTTGATGATAATTAAACCTCTCAAAATGATAACTTATTGATAAATATAAGGCATAACCACATTGTTTTCGATATATAGATGTACCTAAACGTTAATAGAAAATGAGTAAGGACCAATTACAATCATTAATGTGAAAAAAATACCTCTAAACAACAAATGACTAATTACCAACTTCTCAATCCATTCTACGCATCATAAAAAATATAAAGAGACATGTGATGAAAAAATATATAGAGATATGTGATGAAAAAATATAAAGAACGTAATATACTGCTAATTTAAACAGCCACAGTTAAACGCTCAAAATATTGCTGGTGGTGCTTCACTATCCCTTTTATACGGATGATTGAGATAGTTCAAGACGGAGAAAAAGAAACTCAATGTAGTAGTAATAAGGACGAAAGAAGGGTGAAAAAGCAGAGGACGTACTAGTGATTTACGTACGGTTGAAGAAATCACAGTGCAAAACAAAATATAACGTGATAAATATTAAAGCCAAGCCCATGTAAGCCGATAAAAAAATGATCTGTCACTGTTACCGGTAACGGTAATTTGAGTGATAAGCCGTTACTGTTCATCGACGACGCCGCAAGACATGTGCTTGTTTGAAATAATAATTATAGTCTTCAAAAGTAGTTTTCAACCATGATTTAAGGATATAAGAGATAAGAATATGAGAATAATTTCTTCTCCATTTAAGTAAATAATCAAACCCAACCATTCTCGCTTCGCTGTAGAAATTATTCTGAGATCCCTTTAGACTCCATAAACTGGAAAGCATAATAGGCTCATAATTTACTCATTACTACATGTTGAAACAGTGAGCGTGAGAAGTGACGCAACCCTGCTGTATATATATGAATCGAAAATGATTAAACAAAGCATTGCATGATCAAATATGAAAATCTTGGTAGGCTTTGAATGATTGTAGGTCAATTGGGGCCAGGCCACACCAACCTGCTATCTGGCATCAAGCAATCTTATAAAAACATACGTCAGAGTGTCCTGTGCCTTTTTTTCCCATTTGGTAATAAAGAAATGTGGGAGGAAAGTCAGTGGCATCTCATCACCTGGGTCCTCACCTCATTTTTAATGAAGGAAATGAATCTTGGCCGATGAAACTGACATTCGAGCGCAAAGGAAGACCCAGGTTGATGTAACAGCAAGGGTTTTTCTTGTGTGGTTCAACTCCGAGAAGAAGACAAGCAAGAGAAGGGGAAAAAAGGTCTGAGTGGTTGAATAGCTTTAAAGTAACAGTATTGAACAGTGAAAAGCTCGGAAGATTGTAAAGAGACAAGGGTAAGGAGGGAGACAAAGAGGTAAAAACTATGGATATATATGGGAGCTCAACTACCACAAGAGACAGAGTTTGGAACAGGTAACTTGGTTGTCATTACCTGACGATGAAGAGTCAAAATCAAGGAAACAGGCAGCTAGTGTGTTGCATGGGTAAATGAAGTTGGGCCCCACTTATCCCTTGTTCGTTATTTTGTTGGTAGAACTAACACCCTTGCTTCTGAACCTTACACCTCCCACATTCTCGCTTATCCAAATACGATTCTGTCCATGCATAAGCAATAGAATTCATTCTTCATGTAGATCGCTTTCTGATGAATGCAATATCCATAGCCATGATCGATGGCTTGTAAATATGCAGGCATGTTATAAATTCTTGAAGCTATATTCTAACATTTACTGGCCAAGGGCCAAAAAATAAGAGTTTTATTAGTGCCGTGACAGTTTAAGGGAAAGACTGGCACGGGCAATAAATACTGCCAGAAAAGCGTCAACATGTTATCCTGAAGAAGACGCAATACGATTTTTTCTTGTTCACATCAGTACTATGAGAAACCAGAGAGAAAACGGAAACGGAACAGAAAGAGATCTGGACTTTCTTGTTATTTCAGTCAATTAGGAATAGTCCTATATAGAGTACTTACAAGATACAGGTAAAGTGTACACGTGTATACTCAACTAATACATAGCACGTGTTCTGTAACTGATTAGAGAAACTGAACTATAACAAAACTTATTCTAGCATATTCTAATATGCTCTAATATTCCCTATATTACTTCTTGCTTCTGCTTGTTACAAGAGAGATTCAACCTATAGACTTTCCTAATGGCTTTGTTAGTACATCAGCTACTTGGTCATGTGAAGGCACATAACCAATCTGAAGTTGTCCTTATGCAACTTTCTCTCTGAAGAAGTGGAGATCAGTCGATGCATTATGCCGCCAGGAACCTTACCTCAGCCCTTGATCCTAATTTCAACAGCGCTATACACGTAGACGACGACAGATTACCTCGTAGAAGCAAAGAAGGCCAACAGATCCATCTTGGGCCTAACGGTCAGTCTTTAGAGAGGGCCAAGCCCACTAATGGGAATGATCCCCTTTCAAAAAGTAGAGGGCTTAAACTTTCTACTGGGGTGACCATTCACAAATTAGGAGGCAAGCCCATCTTTGAAAATGCAGGGCCCTCTGTCAACTTAATGAAAGAGGTCGTGAGGGAATTACAGCAGGACAATGACGCCACAGATTTGATTATGCAGGAAGAGGGAGTTAATCCTAATCCCAATTTCTCCTCTTAATGTTTTTTATGTCAATTATTATTTGGAATTGTCAGGGAGCTTCTGATAAAAAGTTTCCTTCGATTTTTAGATCCTTATGAGGATATGCAAATTCGTGTGAAATTACCTTTTGCCTTAGTTTTAATAAATAAGTAAAATAAAACCCACCACCACCCACCACCACCACCGGCGGTGGTGGTGGCCGCCACAGCCGGCCGCGGTGGTGGTGGCCGGCCACCACCGGCGGCGGTGGTGGGTTTTTATTTTTACTTATTTATTTAAAACTAAGGGTAAAGGGTAATTTCACACGAATTTGCATATCCCTCATAGGTCCTTGGTACCTCTCAGTCTTTACAAATTCAACATACTTCTGGGGGTTTTACAAATTCAAGAGGTATTTAAATGGAATTTTCCCTAGATCCTTTGTGGCTAATTATAAGCCTGATATTTTTGTTTTAATAGAGCCAATAATTTCTGGTGTTAAGGCTAACAAGGTGATTAAAAAACTTGGCTTCCTTCATTCTCACAGGGTAGAAGCGTCGGGGTTCTCTGATGGCATTTGGATTCTTTGGTACTCTAAGGTGTCTCTTAATATTTTAGCTAACCAGGTCCAATTTGTGCATATAGAAGTCACCTGGATTAGCCAAAATTCCAAATTTTCCTTCACCGCAATATATGGTAGTCCTCACCAGCAATATAGAAAATTTCTTTGGCAAGACCTGGACCAAATAGCTTCAAATATTTGTTCTCCATGGCTCCTTGCTGGGGATTTTAACGCTATAATCAACCAGGATGAAAGACAAGGTGGCTCTTCTCACAGGGCCCGGGGTTGTAATCTCTTCAACAATTTCCTTCACTCTTGTGGGCTCATCGACTTGGGGTATAATGGGCCAAGATTCACCTGGCGAAGGGGCTCTCTTTTTATGAGACTTGATCGAGCTATCTCAAATTCTTCTTGGATCCATGCCTTCCCGAGATGCTTCATTGCTCATTTGCCTAAAAAATATGTTTAGCCAAACTAGGGAAAGGAGTCAAAATCCCTCCATTCCCTTCTAATCTTTCTATAGTGGAGATAGGCGCACATAGTGACAAATCACGGCCATATTATTAAAAGCTTGTGGTAAGAACGGGTTTCATTCTAGCGCCCGAAAATAATATTCCAAAGCTTTTGTATGTTCTCCGTTACTTGTGTGGATAAGACCTATGTTATAAAGTATATAACTTAGATCATAGGGATCAATTTCCAGTCACATAGCTTCATAATAATTCTGTAAAGCTTAAGCTTCTGCATAATTTCCTTCGGATTGAGTCGACATCCGTTACGGTCGTCATTCGGTTCAAAGAATCACCGTTCCAGAACAGTATGTGAGATTTTCATCTCATAGGGCTCTTCCTCTCTTTTATGTGCATAATGATAAAAATACATAGAATAAAAAAGATTGCAGTATTCTCGTTATGAATTGAGTAGGGCTAGTGTTAAACAGACTTTAGGCTTACTTTGTTCAATCTCTATCTCTGGACCCAATTGGTATTTTCCTTAATAAAAAAGGTTTACTTTAATTTAACATCAACATATTCCTTTATTTTTTTTTAAGGAAAACTATGGAGAAATAGGAATAATATTTAGTTATGGAATTTTATAACTTTTAAAATACTAAATCACCCCTTTCCCAAACCTCCCATATTCTATCACCACATCCTATAATATTCCCATTACTTGATGAAATAATCAAGATTTATTTGAAATAATTCAAACTAATTTTTAAAATTTTAAATTTAGGAAATAATTATAAATAAATAAAATTCATAACCACCCGTCTAACCTCAATTAATTTATTTTTCATCATTTTTAATTGAATCATGAACCTATCATTGTCATAAAGTCTATCCGCGTTTTTGTTTACTTAATTCATGCCCTTGTTTTATATTCCAATCTTTATATATTGTTTTTACATAAAGTGTTATTAGGTCTTTTTGTCGTATATTTTTTTTTTTAATTTTTTTCTTAGTATATCCTCCCTGTTTAATTTTGATGCACATTCAATTAAATAAAAATCACATAAAAAATGTACAAAACCAATGCTATAGACTTCAAATAACACACGTATAGGCGGATCTACATATAAGACTAGGAGGGTAAGTGCCCCCTTGAATTTGGGGATTTTTTTTTTTTTAAAAAAAATTAATATATGTTTGAATGATTGTCTAACCTTAAATTAAGTGTCCACCCTTAATACATTAAGACTGTACTTCGTAATCGGATGGAGGATGAATGATTGTTTAGCGCCTTATATTGAAAAAAATGTATTTGATAGCATTGATAATAAGACAATTATAATGGAATTCCAAAAAATAAGGCCTAGAAGGATGACATTATAATTATTTTTATTGTAACATACTTTTATTATTAAAATATTTATATTTGAACTTATTGAGTGTCCACCCTTCATTGTAATTTTTGTAGCCGCATTTCTAAATGACAGGCTTGTAAAATAACTATTTCTCTTATTACATCATCAGTATTCACTTGATTTCCTAAATATTTTTTTGATATTTTTTTATTTTTTTATTTTCTTATTTATATTCTTTTGTTTTTAATGCATTTAAAACTTTCTTTAAAAAAAAAATCCCCCAAATCCCCCGTCACTAGTGACTCATTCATAAATTTTCTGGATTCGCCCTTGCACACACAGTAAATGTTTCAACCACCTAAATATATTAAGTCTTTTTTTTTTTTTGTAAGCTGAATATATTAAGTCTTAATAAAACACCCGTACACATATACGCTATTGTTTTTAGTTTTATAGGTTATGGATAAGCTATGCGTTATTAATTATTATGTTATTTTTTAAAATTATAATTATACTAAATAAGATTTAATTTGTACTTAAATATTTAAAATTTAAATTAGTTTGAATAAATATTGATTATTTCATGAAATAATTGTAAAAAATTATGATGTGGTGAGAAAATATAGGATGTTTAAGTAAGGGTAGTTTAGTATTTTTATAATTTATATTTTTTATATGGTCCTTCTAGTTAATTAAAGATTTTAAAGTCCTCTCAATTAAATATTATTTCCACTCGGTCCTTCTTCCTAATTTCCCTTTTTCTTCAGTTTTTCAAACTTTTTAATTTTAATATCAATATTTTTTTTAAAAAAGTCCCATGAAAATTGTATTTATTTATCAGGACCTAATAATTAAAGACGGGACTAGAAGGGCGGTAATATCCTCAAATTCACCAACAACATCACTGTAGAATTGATAATTAGTGATTATAGTTACCAATTGGTTTCATGATCTTTCTCTGGCAAAAAATAAAATAAAAATTATAGTCATTCCTTCCAATCCCTGATTACAGACTTATGGGCTGTGAGGAGGGTCACCAGCAAAACAAGGGTTATCAGACTTTTAACTAAGGTTGTTAAATCTAAATCGCCTCTTAACTAAGGGTTAGTGGATTAGTTTAGAGTCAACACAGAACTAGACTATTAGGAAAAAAAAAATGAAAATAATTTAAATTCTCATTATTTTATCATTTTTGCTCAACCTCATCATTGTATCATACTTATACTATTCAAAATTAATTCAATACATTGAGTTACAAACAAAATAATCATATACCTATCAAAATATTGTTCCTAGCAAATTATCAAAATAGATAGATGATAACAAAATATCCATACCTAGCAAATCATTAAACTTTAGTCATTAACAAAAAAATTATCATTAATTTTTATTAATATTGCCATCTACTCCATTAAAAATATAATTTTTAAAAGACAATGGGTTAACCTATCAACCTTGCCCTCGAGCAGGAGGACAGGGTCACCTCAGGTTACACAAAATCCGAATAGCACCTACCCAAACCAGTTTTCATGGCTGGGTCACCGGTTTTCGGGTCCGAATTTAATAACTCTACTTTTAATAAGGTGGACAAAACTTCTAATGGACAAGGCCATTTTGGAGGAAGATACTTTTGAGCCTTAGATATGGATAATACTCCTCCATTTAAGTCTTTAAGAAAAAAAAATCTATAAAGCAACCAAAAAAACACAAAAATGTGAAGGTCGTAGTTACACACTTCCACCTACTCTTCGCATCGTGTGGTGTCTAATCATCCAAGTTAGTTTGGTGCTGGCCAAAAGAAAATAAGGTCGTTCGTTTGGTTTATTAAGAAAATCTGCATAAAAAACATTTTAGTATACTACGAGAAATTCAAACACATTCCTATCCTTTTTCATAGCGAAACAATGCAATTTGCGAAGTGTTTGTGAAGTATTTACGACTCAAATAATTTATAATGAAAAAACGTATTTGTACGGATGAAATCAGCATATTACAATTTCCCTTTTGATATGATATGGGAAAGAGCTGCTTCCAGATATACGTTTTTTCCTTTTGGCATTTTCAGAGATAGGCGAAAACGCCCTCCTGCACACGCAGCAGCGTAGAGTGTAGACTATCTTCTTTACCTTCACCGGATATACAAATAATATCCCTTGGAGTTTCCATTCTTTATTTCCTATTTGAAAATGCTCCGTTCCATTCTATATTACTATGCCAGCAGCAAAATCGGTTAAATTTCACCTTTTTCCTGGTCTCATGTTAATCGATGAATCTTCGTCTAGGACAAAACAAAAAAAGGTAGATTCTTTGGCCATTCAGCTGACACAGGTATGATTTTCATAGCAATACTTGACAGATATTTGCAGATTTATAGTTTTTTCTCCTTTCTTGTTAACTGCATATCTTATCATCTCGAATCCTCTGGCGGCACAAGAATTTTCTCTGTTCGGTATAATTCTGTTAGTTTCAGTGGTCTTACACGTCATTGAAGATGTCGCTCAATTTTCTCCTTTTATTGAGAACTGATTCAATTATAAGATGATTCACTGAGTGATATAAGGCATTGGGTTTATGGTTCATCTGTGGTTATGCTCCTCAATTACTACTTACTGAACTTTCTCGGAGCAAGTAAAAGTTTCGGGTGTAAACTGATCCTCCAGAAATCACTGAAGAGCCGATGGTTATACCTCAAACTTAAGGATGGGATATTTGCCGTATTTGTAGAACCCGTTATTATAAGACGCAGTGTTATGTCACTCCTGTAAAATTTTATGGCTCAATGTCAACGAGCCACCCCGCCTTCCATTGAAAACTAGAGTCAACGGAGAAGCCATCCTTTATAAATGCTACTTTTTTTTTTTTTAGATGATTGGGGCAAGCACAGAACTTAGTTGCTGTCAATTATTGTATTAAACTTCAAAATCAGAAATGGAGTATATTTGTCTGAGTGTCAACTATTTCGGAAAACGTGATTTTAATTAGAAACGACGGCTAAAAATGCACTCATCCTTTGTTCTATAACTTTTGTAGGATTGAACTTCTCGAGGAAGAAATGAAGACTCTGTAGCAGAAAAGATGCTTAGGCAATATGGAGTTTTTCGAGTTGCTGTGAATAATAATGTATTCAATAGCTGGGGCGGCTTACATTGAAGAAATGGGTTATGCAATGAGTAGATTGGAGATAGAATCTAACCTTTGTGATGATGGAAATGGTAATACCATCCATGAAGGTTGTAGTAGTCGACAAACTAACAAACCAATGGAAGTTGTAGAAAACGAAATTGCACAGATTACAAAGTTGAAGTCAACACCTAATCATCTGCTAAGCCGAGTTGGAGCTGGAAGGCCTCGGTTGCCTGTTTCCCCTGTCAAAATGTTGGCAGGTCGGGAATCTAATTATTCAGGCTTGGGAAGGTTTTCATCAGCTGATTGTTGTCATATCTTGAGCAGGTATTTGCCAATCAATGGTCCCTGGCTCATTGATCAAATGGAAACTCGAGCATATGTGTCTCAGTTTTCAGCTGATGGTTCCCTATTTGTTGCCGGATTTCAGGTAAACTGTTTTATACTTCAACTTTTTAGTCCTTCGAGTTGAGGCTCCCATATATGACCTCTTTAATACAACCATGTTGCATGTATTGTACAATACATCCTGGACTAGAAATGAAACAGGAACCATGAATTTTCATCATGGGGAAATGTGAAGCTTCCCTCATTTATGGCAGTGGTTGTGATCTCTTATATGAACGAAGAGAGAAAAGAAAATATGCATGCAATAGTTTTAATTAAAATAAGAGCATCTGCATTGCAGGGAAGCCACATAAGAATATACAATGTGGACAAAGGTTGGAAAGTTCAGAAGAATATCCTAGCCAAAAGTTTGAGATGGACAATCACTGATACATCTCTTTCCCCTGATCAACGCTATCTTGTGAGTTATTGCATTTCATTATGCATGGAACATATATGCCTATGCCTTTACAAATTACAATAGTTTATTTCTCGATATTAGTACTCTGCATATTAATGCTTTGTTTTTTGTTTTTTTGCTGACAACATATTTAACGCTTTTGTTAGCCTTTAAACAAATAACAATTATTCTTTTTAATTTCAGGTTTATGCTAGCATGTCTCCTATTGCACATATTGTAAATGTTGGGTCTGCTGAGACAGAGTCCCTGGCAAATGTGACGGTACTGACTTGTGACTACTCATTCTGCTTGCTGTTTTTTAAATTTTCTCCTAATTGCAATTCAGTTAATAGTGTCCTTCTTTCTAAACCTAATGAATATAACAGACTGCATCAAAGATTACAAAATCAAACCTTTAGAGATGTGCGCCAATCAGTACTGATGTATGTTAGGGAAAAGGAATAGTACTGTTACCATGAATAATGTGTTCCAGTTCTTATGGCATGCAGGAGATTCATGACGGTTTGGATTTTTCTTCAAATGATGATGGAGGATACTCTTTTGGAATCTTCTCTGTGAAGTTTTCAACTGATGGGAGAGAGTTAGTTGCTGGAACTAGTGGTGATTCTATATATGTATATGACCTTGAAGCAAATAAGTTGGCTCTACGAATTTTAGCACACTCGGTAATGTTACTGGGCACAAACACTTCATTTGTTTAACTTAGGTTTTAAATGACTATAACAAGAGTTGAAATCATTCGCTTGCTTAGATGATTAAATATTGGTCTTAATAGAAAAACATTCAGACACACACATGCAAAACCAAAACTGCTCCAGACCCAGTGGATGGATTTCCATCATCTACCCCCCTCTTTTTTTTCCAATGAGAAAATTTTTACCTTATATAGTGATTACAAATGGAACAGAAATATTTACTAAAGGAGGTTCTAACGTTTGAATTTTTTTTTAAATGTTGTAGTCTGATGTCAACACAGTATGTTTTGCTGATGAAACGAGCCACCTTATTTACTCTGGAAGTGATGATTCTTTCTGCAAGGTATGTCCAACACCACAAGATGGAGCTCCATTGAGATGGTTTGTGTTATTTTCTTCCAGTTGAGTTCAATCTCTACGTTTGTATGGAAGCTACTGGCATCTATAGCATAGTAAAACATTTTGAACAGCCTTAACTTTAAGATATAGGTTATTTGATAATTTTTCTTAGTTTATTAGAGTTCTTTTTTTTTTTTTTTGGTTTTAATTTGGTTATCATCACTTAATCCAAAGGCAACAAGTTTATTTGTGTCCTTTCTTTGTATTTTTAATTGACACATTCTAAAAGAGAAGTTTAATTTAGGTATGGGATCGACGTTGCTTAAATAATAAAGGCAAGCCAGCAGGAGTTCTGACGGGACACCTTGAGGGAATCACATATATTGATAGCCGTGGTGATGGACGCTATTTCATTTCAAATGGTAAAGATCAGACCATCAAACTTTGGGACATTCGCAAAATGTCATCAAATGCTACTTGGTATGCCCATCTATTAACACCCGACAAAATTGTATTTTGATGAAGAGATTCTTAATTAAACTCAACCTTAAAAACAAGGAAACCAAACAAATCATACATAGACATGTAAGCATGTAAAAAAAGAGTCATTCTGCTTCACGTGTTTAAGTGTGCATTGGTAATTGGATTGATTTATCTGATCTACTTACGAAACTGTCATTCTGATGTCTATGCATTGTTTTGATGATGCTGATATGTGATTCCTTGAACTAAGGGGGGAAATTACCTTCTGTTGAGCCAATAGTTGAAATTTGAGAGGGTATCATGATTCAATTTTTGATGCTGTTTTGTTGTTGGAATAAATGGTTATGGTATTGTTTTCCTGATACACCATTAATGAGTGTCACTGATGAATAACTAGAAAATCAGGCTCTTTAATGCTGAAATTTTAATGAGGTGTTGAGGTGAAATGCTTATGCTTGTGAAGTTACATTAATCCGTCAGTAAATAATATAAGGCTTATTTATCTGAAAAACCGCCTAATATCAGTTCTCTTAATGGAAACATTGTTGAGTCCTACTATATTCCATCTGGAATGCTAATTCCATTAAATGAGTTATCGGGATATACTGACTGAGTGCCTGTATCTCTCTGCGAATGTTTATAATATTTATAGATCTTTGAAACTAGCTATTGAAGTGCCTGTCGTAGCGTATCTTTGTGGGAGGGTGATATGATAATGCAAAAGTTGTGTTGATTTCAGCAATCCAGGGTATAGGAGTTACAAATGGGATTATAGATGGATGGATTACCCACCTCAGGCAAAAGATTTGAAGCACCCATATGATCAGTCAGTGGCCACATATAGAGGTCATTCTGTTTTGGGTACTCTTATCCGCTGCCATTTCTCCCCTGCTTTCAGGTGAGCATTTAGTCCAATCTTGTTCCCTTGAAGATATTATTGAGCTTAATCATGGTGGCCCAAAATAGGCTGATGGCCATTATTGCTGTTAAATAATATTTCAATTAATTGATGTGTACTTGTTGAAATATGCAGCACTGGCCAAAAGTACATCTACACTGGATCACACAACGCGTGTGTTTATATATATGATTTGGTACGTAATACCGACTCACTAATGCTATATCTATATTCACTTGTCTAGTAAAAAGTAGTGTAGGAAACGGAGTTTTGGCTGAGTCTATGTGTTGGAACATGGAACAGGTGAGTGGAGCACAAGTTGCAACACTGAAGCACCACAAATCTCCAGTGAGAGATTGCAGTTGGCATCCTTACCAGACAACGCTGGTTAGCTCATCATGGGACGGGGATGTGGTCAAATGGGGCTTCCCTGGCAGCAGTCAAGTTCCAGCTCCTTCCACTAGGATGAGAGTCTGGAGACCTCGCTTCTTTGAAGACTAATCAAAGTTATATTATATGAACTAAACTTGGTATGTTCCAAATTTTGTCTTGTGTATAAATAGTCACGTAAATAAGTTGAGTTCGTTGCATCCATCCCCTGTTCTGTACATCTGCCTCGTAGGCTTTTAATTAACTCTTCGCCCAAGCTTCTGCTTGTGTACCAATAATTATTGTGCACATATTTCACCATGTCAGAAATAAATCCGAGTGATTCTGGGTTCTATTTGTTGGCACATTTGCTCCTTCACGTTACGTAAATGCATCAATGCCATCATCATATTTCTTAATTCTACAGATTACATAAAATGTGGATCCAATTATTTAGACCATTAATTGAATATTCTTTATAATTCAGTAATACCGAGTTGCGTCTTTGAACATTAATATATCAATATGTTGACCAAAAAGATTGAAGTTAAATAATTAACAAATTTAAGTGCGCGTCACTGTTGTTTCTGTCATTGAAAGGGATGGGGGCTACAGCGACCTGCTACGGATCTGAGTGATCATTTAAGCCTCCAGAAGATGTTAATAGAAATCATGAGGCAATGATACTGAGATTCTGTTATGGAAAAAGACTGTCAGGGCGCATTCATTAGAGATTAGAGACTCAATGTGATCATTAATATGATCACTCATTTACAGACACGTCATAGTTTTAAGTTACACCCAAAAACAAAAGAGAAATGGTTTTGAATTGAAGGTACAACAGATAAAGAAGCAGGGTGCGGGTGCTCGGAAATTTCCTTTTTTTTGTTAAGTATGATGCTAAAAACATAAAGTTGTGAGCAGTGGCAGTGAGCACAAGACAACAATCCGAGACGACAAATGAGTTAGATAGTAAAGCATGGCTTTAGGTGGTAAGAGCATGTTTGTGTTAAAGCTGTTTAACTGCTCTCTGTTGCCTCACTCTATTATGCGCACCTATCCCTGTTTTTAACACTTGTTCCCCTTTCCTATCATGTGCTTCCTTTCTCCTTTTGTCCCCACAATGAGTAGCTTCCAATGCAAAAAACACCAAAAATAAGTAGCTCTGTAATTGATAAATCAGGCCACCAAATGAAGCATCCTAATAAAATAATGCATCCATCACAATACAATAGTAAAACAGTACGTACTATGGAACATTGACTTGCATCTGCAGTTTCTTTCTCTATTCACAAATCTTATTCCCTGGATCCATTCTCACCAGTAAGTCAGTAACCCCAAAAATTAAATAAACGAATAAGAATAATAAATATAGAATTTAGAAAAAAAACTGTATGATGGAAGATTAGCGTGAGGTTTAGTTTAGCCCCTCCGCCATTGGCTGCACTGGGAAGAAGGCCTAGATATCTGTTTCCCTGCCTTCAGAGGGCAAGTGGTATCTATGGGTGGGACCATGCAATTATACTGTAGACACAAGGAGCTGCTTAGAGGAATCTCAGCCGTCGGGCTGATCGCTATCCCCGTCAGAAAATTGTGCTGTAAGTAGAGTATCTGTATGGTCGCGTCCAACAGCCGATCCGCGAAGCTGCTCGGAACCTGACCCGTGAACCGGTTGTTGTTTAGGTATAGATTCTGTATGGTCGAGAACATTGGCGACACTTGGCCCGACAGCCTGTTGTAGCTCAGATCAACGGTTGGGATTTTCACCTGATCAACCGGTTGCACTGCCCCCCAAAATTCATTCCTTTCTAATTGTAAATTGGTGAGCGGAAACGAGAATATCCGACCCGGAATAATGCCCGAGAACTTGTTCAGGCTAAGATCCAGATAGTTCAGTTGGTCCATCCGGTTCAACAGGCGATTCACTGGCCCACTCAACTGGTTCCATGATAGAGACAGATATTGGAGGGAGGCCGGGAGAGAATCGGGAGCCAGCGTCCCGGAGAGCGCATTGTGCTTCAGGTCGAGCCGGGTTAGCGTCTGCGATGCAAACTTAGGCACCGAACCGGAAAGACGGTTGTGGCAGAGGATCACATTGTTTAACCCGGGTAATGCTCCGACGGACGGGGGAATGCTTCCGGTCAACTGATTGTAGCTGAGGTCGAGGGTTTTGAGATTGGGCAACTGTCCCAGGGTCCACGGAATCTCGCCGGAAATGAAGTTCCGGCTGATGCCGAGGAATCGGAGGCTCTTCAAGTTGGATAATGTCAGTGGCAGAGGGCCGTATATCCTACCCGGGACTACCGTGAACTCGGCGAGAGCAGATAGCCTGCCGATGGCTGGGTCTAGTTTTCCGGTTAGGCCAGGGGCACCGGCTCTGGGGTCCCCGAGATTGAGAGCAATAACCTTATCGGAATCACAGTAAACGCCGGCGAAATTACATGGGTCGGAAGTGAAATCCCAAGAAGAAAGGAAACTGGATCCCGGCATGTCTTGCAGAGACTTGTGAATGGATTGCAGAGCCAAGAAATCAACAGGGTCCAAAATGGCACGCACATATAGATGACTCTGTATCTGCATCAAACACATGAAAAGCAGCATGTACGAACCAATGCCACGCCAGGACACCCTTTGATCAGCCATGGAGGGGAAACTGAAGCTCCAGTCAAAGAGAGTAGTGAAAAAAGAGGAGGTCAAAAGCGTAGCGTGAAAGAAGAGGGAGAGTTTGATGGATTTTTATAGGGGAAACGAGTGGAGCTTTTTGGAGGGTAGAGAACGCTTTTCCGTGAGAAGAACCTAGCGGTTTCTCGTGGGAAACGGCGTGAAAGCTTTAATGGTGGAACTATCAACATGAAACACAAATAATAGCGCGGGCAAAAGATTACAGAGGAAGAATTTTCGCAAGGAGAGAGATAGATGGCTTGAAAGAGAAGCAAATGCTGAATCTTTTTTCACAGTGGTACTACTCTCAATCGCTATGCTTTTTCATTACGTTGGCTTCTCAGAGAAGAAGCAATGACTAGTCCCTGGCGCTGGTACTGATCTATTTTCTCTTTCCGCCTCTATATATGAGCAGCAACTCCAAGGATAAGTTTCAGACAAGTACCGATACTTTAATCGTATGGTAATTTTAATAATGGCGTATTTTTTGTTTCTTCACAGGGTATAGGTTCGGATCAAACGGTTGTCCGAGCCTACGTGGGCTCCAAACCTGAGGTCAGGACGACAGCTCACGCGGTTCCAACGGTGGTTCGGGTGCAGATCACGTGACAACGCGGTATTGTCTCTCCAAAGAGCACAAACGACGACTTGCCTTGAAATTTTAGTGGGTCCTTGATCTTGGGACCCGTATTCGTATCCTAAAATATGTTGATTTTTATTTTTTTATCCTAAAAGAAAATTTTAGTTATGCCCAAATGCCACATGTTAATGGCACGTGTCAGATCTAGCTTTCATTATTTATTTTTTTAATTTATAAATACCAGGAAAATTGTCCGGTTATCCACTAATAGTTACGAAAGAAAAAGAATATTATATATGGGTTTTGTGGAAAGAAATAATATGTGGCTAATATGACAGAAAGTAAGGCAAAGGCGGAGGTAATGTGTGAGGAGGGGGATGGGTAAGAGACAGCTAGGATGCTGTAAAAGAATAGAAAAGTGAGACGTGAGTGTTTGTTGTCTGGTTCTGTGGTTACATACGTGGTGTGAACTGCGATTCTCTTTTAGTATTTCTCTGGTCAATGGACCCAGTTCATGCTCCCACTCACACACTTCTTGTGCATCCTTTCCTCTCTGCCACAACTCACCCTTTCTCTGCTAGCTGTCTCTGTACACCCTCACACTTTTAATCCCCTCTTCTTTTTCTCCTACGAAATTTAGGCCAAACAAAATTAAAAAAAGAAAAAGAAAAAAGAAGGTTTGATTATTGCTAGGTAGTTTGAAGCTGAAGTTAGCTCCCAATAGAATAGATAGAGAGAAAGGTGTGTTGCAATTGGAGTCAAAGATATGGTGGATTGTTGAAGCTTGTATGCCAATTCACATCCTTTTTAACCAAATCCCATGTGGCACAGAACGAAAGTCAACATTTTACAGAATTATACCAAATTACCAACCCATATCAGGAGCTCCCTTGCGCACTTGAGCAAAGTTTGTTTCATTTTCTTTTGACCCTCCATTGCCACCCCTTTTTCTTTAGTTTTACTTGCTTCCACTGTCATTTACAGAGTCTCCAACAAGCCACCTCCTCTCATAATTCATCCTACTCTATACATCTTTTTGCCCCAACAGGCTATTGCTTCAAGCCCAAGTTATTGTTACTCAATGCGACGGTACTAAATCTGAACGATAACGACTCCTATTATGACATTTCTGTCCACTCCGTCAGCCAAACTACATGGACGCTTATTTATGAAAGTGAGAGAACAAGTGAGCATGGTCCCCGAAATGCAGAAGCAAACAATCATGTACCATATATAACCATATATCATCAAATTACTTCAACTGCTCCTTTCTTAATTTGGCAGAATATAAATCAATGAAGGCAGTTTGAACGACCCCCATCTTGTTCATTAAAACAAGTGAGAAGATGTCTAATAAGGATCACACCAACTCCAACAAACCCGAGCACCCACTTCTTTTTTATTTCCCCGCCTAGTAAATGACCTTCAATTGTGGACTTTGAGGTTGCCTGATGAAAAGTCATTGCCCTATACATAGATTCATTTCTTCCTCAAAGTCCCTACAAGATTCATCAAGCACGCGTATTATAATTTAAACTTTTACGCTGTCTTTTTCATATTTGCTACGCTACCATGATCGCGCACAAGCTGATCTTCAAGGCATTGTAAAACTGCTCTGCCATTATTAAGATTCCAAATTTGATGCATATATAAAGTGATAAGGTTTCTAATAATTGAGTTGCATTCCAAATTACCACTATTACGGACCTGTATAAGGCCCATATTCAATATATGGCCCAACAAGGGACAATCTATGTAGCACAAATATGACATCGCATCATTTGGACTTGGAGGCACAGAGACTCACAAGTCCAAACCCTAACTCTAAGGTATATTCTACAAATAGGAGTTAAACCCTAAAGGTACACACATTCTACCCTCTCTAGCTATTTACGATTTAGCCGTCACTGAGCACACACACCACCCCTTTGGCTAAACGCCCCCAGTATCTTCGAACTACGTGGACTTTGATCCCTCTACAGGGTACGTAGCCCTAGGCATTGTTCCTAGGTCAAGTCCGATACACTCAATATCAACATACTAACCCATTAGGGCTAGATATCTGAGTTTTACACCAGAAGAACTACTATGAGGATTTAGTCTGTTACTGTTACAGATATGGACCTGGTGTACATTACAATTGTAGTGCAAAATCATTGTTTCCACCTGTTTTCCATAAATGCCCCTCATCAGATCTGCAACCTCTTGCCCTTCTACTTTTGGATTTGGCTTTGGTCCGATGCAAAGGACCGTCCGCTGCGCTTTTTTGCACTTAATAATTTATCGCGGGCGGTACTAATTTATAGGCAAAAAAGCGCGTGACGACGTTCCTTTGCATCGGACCAAAGCCAAATCCTCTACTTTTATGTATCTCAACTTACATGGAAGTGAACTACTTTCTTTTGTAGACTATTTCTTCTGTAGACTACTGAATCACATATTCTTCATAATTTCTAAACTCACATGAGGAGGCATAGCAAGGATTTTCCTGTGCCTAGATATTCTTTAAAAAAAAAAAAAGGAAACTCAGACGGTAACCATATTCATGGAATATTTAACTTGACCAAGTTAACCGAGGTGAAAAAATTTTTTAGGGAGCAGCAAAGAGAAAACTAATGCTGATTCACAAGAACACGCCCATTCGAAACCGGAAGTCGCATTAACTCCAAACCTACAAAATTATGTCTGTGCCATCACAAGCTTCACTTGTGTTCTGCGTTTCACCGGTTAGCAATTACTCCATCGTGGAAATTGAACCGCCCAGCCTGGATTTCTCTTGCCCCAGCTACCAATTCAAGCAATGTGCTAAAGTGCCATCAATTATGAATGGCCTTGAGGATAATCGTATGAACAACAGATAACACTTGTTATCCTAAACAAGCATATTGAGGATTATTCTTCAATAGAGGGCAGTCCTATACTGGATTTTATTCTCTTGACTTGTATATTGATAAAAGGGGAAAAAGTATGGATACCAGAGTAAAACTAATCGTATGTGGAACAAAATATCGTACGGAAAGATAATAACAAAGATTACATTAAAAGTTATTTAAATGCTAAAGATGTACTTGTAAGAAGGTCAAGTTTAAGAATGGAATGAAATGACAGAGATTGAAAATATCTTCAAGAGATTATTTGCTAAAGTCACGTGTCTAGTTCAGTATATTTTTTTTATATGAAAGATGGCAATCAGTATATAATATAATGTGAAAATTAGAAATTAATTGGCTTTCAAATGTCACGGCTGGGTTACGGTCTTGTGGATGTCCTTAGGCCCAAACCCTTTACTTTACTTGAGCAAAAAAAAAAACCCTTTACTTTAGGAAAAGTTGTCATGTAGCGCTAATGTTATACAACAAAACTACCAAAATGGGTGCGGAATGGCCTGCCAGCTGCTACAACGATTGACTTGAAACTTGTGTGTAATTCAATTAACTCATAATGAACTTGTGATGTTAAACAGCAAATTTTTGCGTCCCATTGTCTTCCTATGGCGTCTTAGATTTTTTTCTATACACTTGACATAAACGTTTAATCAAGAAGGTAGGGAAGGGCAGAGAAGGAAGGAACAGAGGAATAAAGCTGCTACTTAATCCGTGAGGAGTAGTACTACTCAGAATGGAGGAACTCTTCCTCTAAGACTTTACGAACAAATGAGACTCGAGTTTTCTTCATGTGCTTACAGCAGCTAAGGTTGCCGTTCAGAAGCTGAACAACCTGCACCAATGTCTCAATTGCTAAATCAACTTCTGTGTAAAAGTTTTAGACTTGCTCATAACTCATTGCTACAATACTGGCCAATACTGAATTGAAGAAAGTCTATATTATGAGTTGAAATTTGTGGAGAACGTGCCTGTCTCATGGAGGGCCGACGAATTGCGGATTGTTGGATGCATACAGAAACTACCAAGAGCACCAAATGAATCTGACCAGAGTCATAGTCTTGGCCTAGTGAAGGGTCAACCAACTCCCTAATCTCATTCTTTTTCAGTAGTGGTCTTGCCTGACAACAAAAAACATACTGATGCAATCAATATTCTATCAGCCCTGTGCGCAGAGGGGGATTTGTGTTGAAAAACTAGATAACATGCATACCCATAAAACAAGGCTTTGCTGTGAATAATCAAGCGCTCGCCGCCCAGTGACCAATTCTAAAAGCAATACACCGAAGGCATATACGTCTGTTTTCTCGTCTACTATGCCATGAAGCAAGTATTCTGGAGCGAGGTAGCTGCGACAATCCATATTGGAATTTTCTTAATTTAAAAATCATGTTTTGTAACGGGGTATAGAGTAATTCGGAAGGTCACTAACCCAAAAGTCCCTTCAAATTTTGAAACGGTGTGGTGAGTCCAATTCTCTGGCAGCCATTTTGCCAGCCCAAAATCACAAATCTGCAATATAATTTCGTAACATCCCAATCAGATTCTGGAAGTTTACTGAAGATGGACTATACATTAAACTATAGCAGTACCGTTTTTTTATGCGAGCTGCGTTGATTCAAGAGTAAAATATAGAAATAAAGCACGTGCCTGAGGTTCAAAGTCCTTGGAGAGCAAGATATTTGCAGCCTTTATATCTCTGTGGATGATTCTCCTATGACAGCCCTCGTGAAGATAAAGTATACCTTTGGCCGTTCCCAACGCAATTTTGTGCCTTGCACACCATGGTAGTTTCTCTTTCGAACCTTTCGTAAAATCCCAAAATATAAACAAATTGAAATTAAAGAGGTAAGGTTAACGAATTTGGGTTTGGGTCTAAGATTTGGTACCATAAAGCAAGGAAGTTAAGCTCCCTTTTCAGACAATTCAAGGACAAGATGCATTCCTCCTTCCACTCCATAGCCAACCAACTTAGAAGTATTGGGGTGGTTCACATGCGCCATTATGCCCAGTTCTGATAAAAAATCCCCCATCATCTCATCTTGGGTTCCTCGAGTTAGCCGTTTAATTGCTACCAGCTGACCATTTCGCAAACATCCTTTGTAAACTTCAGCATAACCCCCTTTTCCAATCAAATTCTCTGCACCAAATGTCGTACAATTTTAAAGGAGTGTTTCGTATTATTAACAAGTATAATTCATAAGCAAGTTACATACTCTGGCTGAAATGATTAGTTGCCATCTGAATGTCACGCTGGGTAAAGATCTTGCAGGATGATCTGTGGAGGGTCGAATCTGCATCAATGTGATGATTTGGCAGAATAGTCTCCTTTGTTCCGCGACTGAATCTCTTGGAGAACTTGAGGGCAGTCAAAGAATGCAATGGGGCAATATGTTTCTTTGATCTGGTCTGCAACAATTGAAGGAAACCGGGCCATCCAGAGGCAGGTTTTGACTTATCATCTTCAGAGCCAGAACCCACCGTGGGATCTTTGGAATTGGAACAACTAGTTTCTGACTCTGTACTTCCAAAATAGTCCTCCAGAACTCCAACAGGAGAATCTACCTTCTCTTTCATTTTTTCCCCCGGAGACCAAAAGGTCAAGGTTAAAATACAAAGGCAACGAAAGAATACGTCTAAAGAGACAGGGAACAGAGGATACTGAAATATCAAAGAAATGATGTAGAAGTAGAGAGAAATAGAGAGGAACAGGGGAGGGCAAGCCAGTGAAAGCAGAGGAGAGAATCAAAGACGCAGACGTGATAAGTTCATTGCTTGCCCTTCCCGCTTCAACCAACAACAATCACTCTCCTTTTCAATGTCGCTCAGTCTCACAAAGTCACAGCTTGTTGCCAAACATGTAAAAAGGAATCATTTTGGTTAATTAGATGGAGGCGTGTCAGAGAAAAATGGTGAGTTACGTTTTGTGATTGAAGAGGGGGTTACGGATTAGCGTCGGCGGAAACAGAGAATTAGGAAGGAAAATGGAGTTGGATGGTGGTGAGGTCATAAATGTGGGTTAAGTGTCCGAGCAGGGGTGGCTGTGTGTGTTTCATTGCGAGAAAGTACGGTGCTTCGTTATATTGCTGACGCTTGGCTTCATCTCTCAACATGTGTCCTCTCCACATCTCCCGCCCCATTCAATCACCATCAGTAGAAGGGGACCAACAAGGATTTGAATTTCTCGTTTTTTAATCGTGAATGTAGGGGACTGATTTACCTATGCACGTACATCGAGCAGAGACAAGAATTTTCAGAACCATGCATGCACATGTTTGGTCCCAAAAGGAAAAAACAAATGCCCAACTCTTGGACTTAAGGCATGCACTAAAACAGAGATTATTGTTGAAGTCCAAATTCAATTTATCAGATTTTACTTATTGGTGAATCTGCCCACAAACAACGTAACGTATATGTATATTTAATTTCCCATACCAATCGTCCTATCCCACCATGTTTTAAATATCGATGCTTCAATTTAATTCGTTAGCGGGTTTCATAACGCAGTCGCTATATGCAAAGCCCAAACTGAAATTAACTTACTAAGGGGGACTAAAGTTAATCGCACTGATCAAATGATCATATGCCTACACCATATATAAGTCTCCTTTTCTCGTCATCTAATTGTGTCTACCTTTCTTTATGGGTGGAGGGTACGTGGTGTCATTTTCATGCACACGTTAACATAGAAGATAGGTTGAGATCACTTTCATTTAGAAACTATAAAGTCACGACCTCCAACATATAATATGACGTCGGATAGATTGGTGTTTAAGCGCATTGTCAGTATTCATTTGGTATTTTGGTGCTGGTTGGTGGTTCTTACCCTCTCAAAACACACAGACAAAAAGAGCCAGATTTTCTTGTGTTCAGTACCATGATCTTGCTCGCCACCTAATCCCTTTAGCTTTCTTCTTCTCTCTTTAGTGTCAAAGTTGGTTGACGTTCTCCATCAGACTTAACACAACGCTTAACGGTTTAACGACCAGTACAATGACTGGATTCCTGTTTTAATATTTCCCTTTGCCAATGAACTTTGCAGTTGTGAATTTTAATCGAAATAGGAAAAAGTCTTGATTTTTTCGATAATGGTTTTTTTCTTAATAATTTGTTGAGAGACGAAACACAAGGGTTTAATTTATAGACAACAAACTGATTAGATAAGTTTAACCGAAAGCCAATAAAACGTACTGCTAATGAATTAAATTATAGTTAATGACGCATACGAGCACTGGGGTATGGAAGGGCAAGAATGGAGGATCGGATGTGCTTTCCTGTAGTTGGTAGGAGTGCAGAAACAGGGGCTGGGTCAGCTTTATGCAGGGCTTGTAATTGTTTGGGTTCATGGTCGAAACCAGATTAGTTTAGTTAAAACAAAACTTCTCTCATAAATTAAAAAAACAGCTAAAGCAGTTTGATCAAATCAGACATATTTGGGCTTCGAGATGCAGCTTTTCTCACCGTCGTCAGGTCAACCTATGGTCCATTGTTTAATTCTACGTCTTTTTTTTTTTTTTTGTTGATATAAGGCGAGGGGAGGGGATCAAACTAAGGACCTAAGGGGAGGAAACAATTCCCAATACCACTGCACTACTAGTAGTGCAGGTAATTCTACGTCTTGAAATGAGTATATATAACATCATCTGAAGTTGGAGGGGGCTGGCCCATTGAAATGTTAATGGGCCTGTTTCATCCCTTTACTTACTCGGTTTATTGTGCACTTAACAAAACACTTAACTACCCCTTGTTCTACCAATGTGAGTTGGCTTAGATGGTAAGGGATCCAGGATTAAACCCTTGGGTCGTGGGTTCGATCCCCTCTGCCGTCGCTGGGACTCATTTGGTAGGCGATCTCGTAAGTCCCCAGTAAGTGCTCATAGAGCCCGGGGCCGTGCCCTGGCCTTGGTGGGGGACTGATGCCGAACCCCTCCAAAACTTTTTTTTATCAAAAAAAAAAAAAAACTACCCCTTGTTCTTATCAACATGTGGTTGGTCCAGCGGAATGTAGCGCTAAATTTCCTTAAGAGGTCTAGGCGGTAAAACCACTCGTAATCCGCCTTGTATGGAGCTACCACTGTTGGGAGGGTCGTCATTGCCACTGCAGAATCCGGAGTGGTTGCACACTTGCCACCATTTTATTATATCAAAAAAAAAAAAACTACCCCTTGTTCTTGAGTTTAACTGGTAAAGGGATTTGACATTCTCACCAAAAGAGAGGGAGTTTGATCCTGAAGTTGGTCAAGGTGTTAGAGGAGGCATCTTAGGGGTCTACGAAGCAACGGTAACCTAGACTAAGGTGGAGACATGTGTACTCTTAGTCCTAAATTCTTTGCGAAGTGGGCTCCAAGCGCCCTGCTCTTAGATTACATGAGAATGAAAAAAATGGTGTTGGGAGCTTTTTCCCTCACGATCATGGGCCCAACGCGGATCAAAATCCGAATTAGTCAGAACCAAAGGTTCTGGTAAACCAGTTGGGATACCAAAAAAAAAAAAAAAACTCAACTAACACCTATATATCCACACACACACACAAAACCTTGTTTTTGGGTTCAACTGATAAAGGGTCGACACTCTTATCAAAAAGAGGGGTTCGATCCTGGAGTTGGTCAAGGCGCTGGAAAGACATTCTAGGTGATATGAACTTATGGAAACGCAAATTGAGGTAGAGGTATGTGTACGCATTAGACTATAGGAGAGCCCAACCTCTCTCCTAAAATTTATATATATATATATATAAAAAAAAAAAAAAAAAACCTCACCTAACACCTTATCATACACTTTCTCTTCATTTCAAGTTACTCAATTAACTTGAATGCATTAGAGAAATAAAATAAGTTGGCTTATTTGACAAAATGTGACTCTATCTGCCTAAAATATACACATGTAACATTTGATTATATATAAATTCATAAGTTGAGTAAGTTATTTTGAAAAAAGACAATAAATATAAGAGATAAAATGGATTAATATTTTATATTTTGAAAAATATATAAACTAACTTTTATATTAGAGACAGGAGGGAGTAAAAACTAATGAGTTGATACTCATTTTATAGCTTATACTCCCCTGACCCAAGATGTAAAACTTATTTATTTAGCTGGATTAGATTAAAAAGTTTAATTAATGTGACTTTTTTTTTTTTTTTTTGTAAAGCAAGCTAATCATATTTGTTAGTTCCCTCAATCTTTCTCTTATTATTGTTAATAGAGCATCAACAGGGGTAATATTTTGAATTAAAATCAACTCCCTAATAGATATATAATAATGGATTCCATCTCAGTTTGGTAGACAGCCGGGCCCGATTAGGACGAAAGCGTAGAAAATCTTCACCCTTTAATTTGGTGGCCCGACTCCATCTTCATTTTGCTTCTACGATTTTATTAGGGAGAATTACACACAGGTCCCAAGGATGACAAAAAAATACAATTAGGTCCCAACAAGAATTCACATTACACAGAAGTCCCTAGGGACTTCTGTGTAATTATATGTGAATGTAAAATGACCATTCTGACAGGGAAATTTACAACAGACAAAGTATAAATTTACAACAGACAAAGTATAGATTTACAACAAAATTTTAAAACGAGTTTTTTTTTCCATTTTTGACTTCCAGAAGCTATTTACAACAGACAAAGTATAAATTTACAACAGACAAAGTATAGATTTACAACAAAATTTGAAAACGAGATTTTTCCATTTTTGACTTCCAGAGGCTATCTACAACAGACAAAGTATAAATTTACAACAGACAAAGTATAGATTTACAACAAAATTTGAAAACGAGATTTTTCCATTTTTGACTTCCAGAGGCTATCTACAACAGACAAAGTATAAATTTACAACAGACAAAGTATAGATTTACAACAAAATTTGAAAACGAGATTTTTCTATTTTTGACTTCCAGAGGCTATTTACAACAGTATTTACAACGAGACAAAGTATAAATTTACAAGAGACAAAGTATAGATTTACAACAAAATTTGAAAACGATATCAGAAGCAAAATCAGGTTTGTCTTCAATTTCGCCTGCCAAGTGTTCGCTATTGAGTTGTTGTTTTTCTCTGGTTCCTACCTTTTTTATAAGTAAATCGTTTTATTCCTACCTAAAGTGGAATACAGAACTTGTAGACGAGTCCCTCGTCCACATAGCTACGCAATCATTTTTTTTCAAGGGAAAAGGTCCGTTTAAATCACAGTAGACTAATTTTCTAGTCCTGGGTCACGGTCCAAGCACACTACAATTATTCCCACCATAACATGCCAACATTTTTTAATATGGGTGTGGTGGTGCCCTGAGAGACTGCAAGGGATTGTGGTTAGCAGGTTTTACCAAAATGATCGATATTTGCAGTGCCTCTATAGCAAAGGAATGAGCTATTTTCGAAGGTTTAATCATGTCCTGGGACTTGGGATTCAAGAAAGTAGTGTTAGAGTCCAATGCTTTTGACCTTGTATCTGTTTTGCTGATGATAATTTTTCTTCTGGCAGCGATCGAATCAAAAATTTGCTTCTTAGGGACTGGCAAGTTTCTATTCGTCATATTCCTAGGAAATTTAACGAGTTGCGAATACGTTTGCTAAGGTAAGTCTATCTAAGTCGATATTTTGAGAGACGCCTTTGTTTCTAAAGGCTTGGATAGATCAAGAGTGTTTGAGATTCATTCCCCTTTCTATGTAATTTATTATTTCTGGCTTCTAGCCTTTATATATATATAAAAGGTTAAGGTGCGGATTTGCCAACGAACTATTACCCGAGGAGCATCTAGCACAAAAAACAATTGAGGGGACCAAATTGGCCAACAAACTATTAAAAGGTGAAGAAAAACACAATTTGGAGCAGATTCGCCAACAAACTATTACCTCGTCACTGTCTTGGTGTCTCCGTCTTCCATTGACTGTCACAGTATCGACGACATCAGCGTCTCCAAAGCTTCCATTGTTGTTGGGTGTTCCACTCACCCTCTTGAACTCATCCAGCAGTCTCTGACTTTTGGTGACACACGCCTTACACTCGGTTGCATCCTTCCGATGCCACAAGCAACAACCACCGTTGCCACAACGCCTGCTCGCATGGGTTTTATCTTTGTTTGTGTTTACCTTATCCAACAAGAAGGCGTAACCGTTTTTTTCTCCAACGTCTCCGCCACCATCCTACCCAGTACCTCATATTTTAACGTAATTATGATAGTTGTTTTTCTTAATAGTTATTTGGTACCTTTTTTTTTTTTTTACTTTTTAATAGTTCGTTGGCCAAAGAACTACTCGTTTAAAACCCATAAATATTGGCACAAAGGGCTATTTGGTGCAGCCCTGAAAATGGACTCAGGGTCAGACTACAAATTCAAGACCATCTTGTTGTTTGTTTTTCCCTATTTCTTAAGTGACTTACTTCTAAATGACTGAATATTTTATTCTTTATTGAAGATGAAGACTTAAAAATATTTAATTTTGAATTTTAAATATAGAATTTAAGATTTTTTAAAATTTATTCTGATTTTTTCCAGAATATTTAAATATTATTATTTAACACCTGTGTTATTCAGCATGGAAATTATAATTTGGTTCTTTTAAATATTCATTGTGTCTGATTATGAACGTGAGGCGCGAACTCACAAACATAATGAGCCGATCCGTGATTTTGCCACCACTTAATTATAATATTCAGTAGGGGCAGGGGACCCCAAAGGGCATATTCTGCTATAATATTAGAGAACGTGCAGACTTTCTCTGATTTAAGCTGCAACTAGGAACAAAAGTCCACACGCGCGCAGAGATCATCACGTTATAATGATTCAACTTTTTTGGTCTTCTCATTTATAGCACATATTATTGTCTGCACTCTGTATAGTAAATTTTTTTTTTTTCTTTTATTGTTGTTGCTCAAGCTGTATAGTGAAATTTCATCGTCTAGTAATATTTATCTGGTAAGAAAACCTAATAATCCCCGTCACAGTTGATGGTTATACGAGGCTAATTTAGGTGACAAGTCTTGAAAATAAATCTGAACAATCTAACTTCATCCAATTTTAATTGAATTTTGGTATCTACGTCAAGCTGTTTTGGAAATGTTTGGATGGTGTTGGAGATATGAATTGAATTTGAATTATTATTTTGATTATTTGAATTTGACTTAGTGTTAGTATTTAAATTTGAATTATTATTATTAGATGAGAATAAATTATTTAGAAAAGTGGAATATTTGAAAAATTGTTACATACTATTATATTCAGGTTGTTAACTTTTGTTTGTATAAATTTATCTTATTCAATAAGAAAATATAAACGGATAAATGAATAAATGAAAAAGAGGAAATATTCTTCTAAATTGAATTTTAATAGATGGGGAGTGCCAAGCGGAAGGACAAGGACCACCCTGTTGTTTTGGGAGCGTGCGATCCAATTGGGCGAGTTGGAAGAATTCATGATTACGAATTCAAATAGATGACTCCATCACAACACGACCAAAAAGAAAAGCAAAATCGCTTTTATTTGACTGCAATCTATACCACTAGAGATAATTCAACCCCCGACACTAAAATGAATATGAGAGGGACTTAATTAACTAACGTGTACCACGCGTTGGTATTTATTTATGCGGTGTAACAATCTTGTTGGAGAGCCAAGAAATCAGAGAGGGACATTGCCGTAACCAGTTTCCTAGTTTATGCTTTTACAGGGAGTTTGGCGGGTCAAAATGAGATCATAATCGATCTATTTTTTTAAAAAAAATTATTTTGATCAGTAAATAATTTAAAATAAATATAATCTCTTAACTAGTATTTTAAAAAATAATAATAATTTTATTTAAAAACCCTTCAATAAAAAAAATTAAATCTGCCTCCCCCTGACTGGTTCGGACATTGCTTGTCAAGGCGGGTTGCTCTGTCATGAAAATAAATTAGTCTCAAGCTTCCTTGAACTTGAGTCTATCCTTTTAGTTCTGCCACTTTTTGCCATTTATCCCATTACAGGGATCAAGCACGTAGATATTACTTACAGAAGCAGAGATGGGAATCAGAGATGACGTGGAGATTACAGATCCACTGATGAGGGAAGCCAAGCTTGAGGCTAATGAAGATCGGAGTGAGACTGCGCTTAAACGCACTGGGCAGCCATGGATGGTGTACTTGGGTACCGTTGTCGCAGTCTGTGGATCCTACGAATTTGGAGCTTGCGTATGTGCTTACTGCTTACTACTCAACTGATGAGCTTTTTACCCGAATACGGAAGAAAACTCTTCAACCAGAAATTGAGTACTGATTGAGATGTTTTGGCATGTATTGCACTCATATATGATTGTTTGTATGCTTGCAGGCCGGTTATTCATCGCCTGTTCAAGATGAGATCATAGAGGACCTCAATCTGTCTTTGGCAGAGGTAAGCCAGTAAGTTGAGAGTGAGGATGAACACAGCCAAACTGTAAGCTTTTTCAGAATTGGAATCAATTTCATTTGCAATAAGCTTGGAGGCGAAGCTAAATTCTTTAGTTGCTGCCCATAATAAGTTCAGTGCTGGAAGTGTTCTAACTCTGCTCTCTGGACACTGATTGGTTGCAGTATTCACTGTTCGGATCCATCCTGACTTTCGGCGCAATGATAGGTGCAATAACTAGTGGGCCCATTGCTGATTTTATTGGACGTAAAGGGGTAAGTGCATTAATACTTAATTGCTGCTGTAATTACATTTACGTGTACTGGAACCCTTTCAAACGAGATTAAAGTAAAACATTGAATGCATGCAGGCAATGAGAGCGTCAAGTGCATTCTGTGTTGCGGGGTGGCTTGCTATTTACTTCTCTGAGGTTCTTTCTTAGGGCCAATACTCTTTATTCTTTCACCTAAAGTACTACCAGTTGTCTTTATGGCCTAATACCTTATCTCTTCCATAACTATAGGGGCCATGGTCACTGGATATCGGGAGGCTGGCAACAGGATATGGAATGGGGGTATTTTCTTATGTGGTACGTTACTATATTCTGGTTTTATTTAATGAAACAATTCAGAGAATGCCATAAGACTACGAAACTTATACTTTTATTTTTGAAAGACTAATAACTAGGTCTTTGATGACAATAAGGTACCGGTCTTCATAGCAGAAATTGCTCCAAAACAACTCCGAGGAAGGCTCACTACTCTAAATCAGGTAGTTCTTTAAAAAAGGGGGACGATGTAGTAACTTTCTGGATCATTGCAACCATATTAACAATTAAAATATCTGAAGGAGCAAATAAAGGCAGTAGTTAACATCAAAACTCTTGTTTTTTTGTCGCTGCAGTTCATGGTTTGCGCAGCAGTATCTGTGTCGTTTATCATTGGAACAGTAATTTCATGGAGGACTTTAGCATTAGCTGGTGAAATTCTGCTCAGTTTTAAATTCATTCATAACAAGAAAAATGAAAATGAAAATATACTTGCAAAATTGCATTTCCAACTGAATGACAGTTAGCCAAAGGACTCACTAGGGAAGTGACTGCAGGCCTTATTCCCTGTGCTATACTGCTTTTTGGTCTCTTCTTTATTCCGGAGTCTCCTAGATGGCTGGTGAGAAGGGGTTTACTGATCCATGATAGCAAAAGTAGGTTTTGTTAACATAGATCCATAACATAGAATATACCAAATGATGACTGCAGGCCAAGAAAGGAAGAGAAAATGAATTTGTGTCTGCACTGAAAAGATTTCGTGGCAAGGACGCTGACATATCTGAAGAGGCAGAGGAAATTCAGGTTTCGATATGGTCTAATACTATATAATATTTTATGATTGTGTTATTAATCAAAATTTCAAAGACAAGAGGCATTTTTCTTAAAAAAGATAATGTGATTAAGTGGGCGTTTATGTCTCCCTAATCCACAGGATTACATAGCAACTCTAGATCGACTACCAAAACCCAAGCTGCTGGAATTGTTTCAGAGTAGATACTTGCGTTCGGTCACTGTAATTATACCTTCCCTTAATCTAATCTATGATCATAAATGTGTAACACTAATTTCAATTTCCTAGAAAGTCAACAAAATATTACTTCATAACTAATGAGCAGATAGGAATCGGGCTAATGGTCTGCCAACAATTTGGGGGAATCAATGGAGTTTGCTTTTATGTCAGCAGTATTTTTGAACAAGCAGGTATGGTAAGATTTGCCCACAATTATCACCTTCTGCAGTGATAACATGTTAGACAATTTATACTTCAAGGAAATTCATATTTTAATTTTGTTTTGGTTTTGATACCTGTGGATCATGCAATTACGTGACAGGATTTTCTTCTAGCATTGGGTCTACAATATATGCTATTCTTCAGGTTTTTAACTCTAACTTCACTAATTTGGACAATCTTTGATGATTATGTTTCCTGTACACAAAATTCATCCAAAATTTTGTTTTGCAGCTTCCAGTCACTGCCATTGGAGCAGTCTTGATTGATAAGGTTGGAAGGAAGCCCCTGTTACTGGTAAGTTCCACAAAATAAATATTTCACCTCTAAATTATTGCTTGTTTCTCATCATTGTCGCTCTTAATTTGTGGTTTATTTAGGTTTCTGGATCAGGAGTGGCCGTAGGTTGTCTAATCACTGCAGTGGCGTTCTATTTTAAGGTAAGATTCTTAACTGAGAATTGAAAAACCTAACAGCTTTGAGTTTCAAGTCCTGATTTTTATATATCATTGTACGACTCAGGTTCATGACGTGTTCCTTGACGCAGTGCCGGGACTTGCCGTAACGGGCATTCTGGTTTGATCATCTACTGTTCCTTTTTAATGACACAATGTACTTCATTGCACGTAATGTGACACCGAACTGTTTCTGATGACACCATTATGTTATTACAGGTTTATATAGCAGCATTTTCTGTGGGGATGGGAGCAATTCCTTGGGTTATAATGTCAGAGGTAGTCATTTATTTTTCTTGTTCATATTTTCTGGCGATGAGTAATTTTTTTGACAAAGAGAGAGAACAAAATGATGCATAGAATTTGCTTTTCTGTTGTAGATATTTCCAATTAACATCAAAGGACAGGCGGGAAGCCTAGCAACGTTAACAAATTGGTTTGGTGCATGGTTATGTTCTTACAGTTTCAACTTTCTGATGAGTTGGAGCTCTTATGGTGAGCACTAGCTAATACTTTTCATATTTATATATCATTCAGAGGATTAATGATTAACATCATTGGATAATAAAAAAGTTTCACTAGTCGAGCTTATAAAAATGTACAAGACCACCCGTTTAACATGTATAATTATATATAGAGCAGTAAAATTCAAAAGGGTGCATTGCCTTGCAGGAACCTTTGTCCTTTATGCTGCAATCAATGCACTGGCTGTGTTATTTATAGTTGTAGCAGTGCCGGAAACTAAAGGGGAAAGTCTGGAACAATTACAAGCAGCCATCAACAAGTAGGAAGTTGGCCTTTGCAGTCAAAGATATTAATATTTGACGGGATTGAAGAAAGAATGACCATTACCATCATGCCTTAGCCTCTATATTCATATAATCCCCCAAAAAAAAAAAAAAGAGGCTCTTCAGATTTTCTGTACGTTTCATAGACATTAGGGAGCTCGAGGACAATCGTATTAAATAATTTAAAGAGTTGGCTCAAGGGGAACGTTAGGCAACCTCATGCAAGTATACATTTGCCTCCGGAGAACTCAATCTTTCAATTAACGCTCCTTTGTAGTATAAAAGCACCTAAGCACCTTTTTGTACATTATAGCACTAAATGTGATCAGATCGATATCGTCATTTACACAACTTAATAGAATTCCAGATGGGATGGGAATAAATGAAGTGGTAGTGTCGTAGTCGAGGCCATTCACTAATTATCAGACATCCAAAGATACAGTCACAAGGGCTAAACTTCCCAAGAGTTTGGCAGTTTCCCGATTCCGAATAATCTTAGGCGGTTTATATTGACTAGCTGGTGCTCCGTTCTTAATAGCTACTTCTGATAACCTGTCAAAAGCTCCAGGCCTTAGGATGAACATCAACAATGGCCCTACCTCACCTTTATCCCTCTGCACGCTGTACATAGCTCCCAAGTCCGTTTCAAGAGAAGAACTGTACCTTTGAAAAGTTGCAACTGATTCTTTCCATTTATCCTGCACAATTGTATTTGTATGGCCCTCTTTAACTTCTACAAATAGCTTCAACTGCTTTGGCTTCAACTCATCATCCAAGAAACTTGAAAATTCAACAATCTCTATACCCACAGCATTTCTGAGCGCAAGTTGAAAGTTTTCAACCGCCAAGATCAAGTCTTTCTCAGTCACAATCTCAGAATGACTTTTAGGCGCTCTCATAACAAATTCCACAAGCGGAGATGAGTTATGGAAACCAACAACTCTTACTATATCACCCAAACGATAGCGGTAGAATCCTCTGTACGTAGTAGCAACAACTTCGTACATCTTCCCTATCTCTACACCACTAAAGTCTACTGTTTCTTCACTACAATCATCACCCTGATTCATGTTGAATGGAAGAAACTCAAAGTAGGCAGCTGTTGGAAGTATTACATATTTGGTTGTTTCAGGGGTTTGGTTTATGTCTGAATTAATACCCACACAGCACTCTGAAGCGAAGTAATCTCCTCCTAAAATAGTTACCTCTCCTGCATAGAACTTAAGCTTCGGGTAGTACTGCTTCATGCTGCCGGTATTAACACACTTAATATAACGTGTGTTAGGCCATAACCTGCTTACAATTCCAGCCCAGTCATTTCCTTCACAAGCTAACCTCACTCTCCTTGACAATTCTGGTTGAGGCCCGTCAAGAATTTTTCTAACCGATTCCCTCATTGACACTTCTGAAATTTCATCACTTGCAAAACCACGGTCAAGATCATCACATAGCTGCTCCCATTTAGACTCTAGGAGATTAAAGGCTCTAATCAAGCCGGCGGCATATGGAGCTCTGATAGCATCTAAAACATTGAAGTTCTTGAGGCTACAAAGAAGGTGGCAATACATTTGCTGCTCAACATTAGATCCAAGAATGACTTCTGGAGGACTAGAACAGGATGCGAGTTGCTGAGAGGTAGCTTCACCACTTTGCAAAGGGAAGGAAGAAGCAGCCATAACTTTCAAGCCACTTTTAGTGGTAGTAATATTGTCGGCGTAGAGAAACCATAGGATCTTGTTGACCGTTGGCCTCGGAGGAAACAGCCTATATGCAGGTTTAAAAACTTGTCATACTAAACAAATATAAATCCTTCAAATCCTAATCAAATTTTAATATGATTTGTTTACCTCTGTAGGATGGATACGCTTCCTCGGTGAGCAATAAAGGAGGCGGCTTTCGAAAGGCTTGAATCAAAGTAAGGGATCAGTTTTGGCTTCATGGAACTTGTTCCGGAGCTGAGAACGCATTATTCGAATTTAAAATCAGTATCCTCAGCTGAGGAACTTTGCTCTGAAGTTCCTGCTTCTGGTCGGTCAATAAGAATGGCGAAGAGAAAACATAATAGAACCATAATACTATTATCCCAAATCATCCCTTAAAAAAAAAAAAAAGCCAATGATAACAACAAAAAGTCAGGGATCGCGATACTGATTTCAAATTTGCAACGACGTTTCTTCTCATCCTCAACCAAAACAGACTTTCATTCCCGCAAAAGGATCGCATAGTATTAGCAAAATGAAGATAATGACGACAATTTGAAGAAACTCAAGTAAAAGATTACACCTTTGGAATCTTCATGAGATTAGAGCATATAAGAAGATGCCTACCTGTAGAAGAAACAGAGAAGAGGATCAACAGAGAGGAGAGGCGTATCACGATCATTCATTCCATCAGCCAGCTGGTTGATATAATCAGCATAATCATCGTAGCAAGACAAGGGCACGCATCGCCTGAAAGTTTCAGCGTTGACCGGCGCATCGGAGCCCCGGAGGTAGGGCTGGAGATAACGTACGCTGCCGTTGTGATCGAGGATGGAGCGGAGAGTCTGCAACTGGTGAAGCTGGGCATTTGTGGTGAAGTCGTGCAGCTTCTGTATAAGTTCGTCGTTTGTCATTTTGAGGTGGCGAACGGAGACGCCGAATGGATTGGTGCGTCCGACACGAGACGAGAAGCGTAGTAATAATGCCGGTTAATCCGGGGTGGATGCTCGATGCAATCGAATTCAAGTTCAACTATTCAAGTGACCAAAAGTCAAAGTCAGGATATTTTTAAGACTTGGAGCCGGAGGCCGGAGATGTCGGTTTTAGATGAAAAGGATTGTCTGGTTTCATCCTCAATCTTTTTTATTAGTCCTTGTTTTTATTATTTTCAAAATTGACAAAGAGAGATATAAGATACACCCTCCTCAGCTAGACAAATTTTTAAAATTTGATTAGATTAAAAAAATTTGTTAAATTAATTAATATGATATGTATTTTCTAAAATAACCTAATTATTTTTCTTAATTCTCTCATTCCTTTTCTTTTTAAATTATTTTTGAGGAAGTATCAATAAAAGTAAATTAGAAAAAAAAATTAACAAATTATATCTTATGGAATAGTTGATAATAAAAAGTTAGGTTAACAACAATATTAAAGGGGTTGGTAGGTGCAAAATTAAGCATAAGCTCTTTTAAATGGGCGAAATTAACAATACCTTGACTCAAGTAAAACTTCCCTTACCTTATATTTATGAGGCCCACAAGTTGGAACTAGTTTCTTTCCTTTACCATTTCCCTCGGCTCCCCTCCTTTGCTCTGAAACGGCATCGTTTTGGCTTAATAAGGGTGCATCTAGCCTCTTTTTTTTAAAAAAATAATAATAATAATTTTTAGGATACTATCAGATACTAAAAAGATACTTCATAATACTGATCGGTACTAAAAAAATAATTCATGGTCTTAAAAAATGATTTTATAATCCTGAAAAAATATTTTAGAGTATTGAATGGTATTAAAAAGATACTTCACGATAATATTTGAATATCTTGAAACATTTTTTCAAGAGAGAAAAAGGAAGAATGGTAGAGGAGAGAAGTCAGATCCAAAAGTCAGGTGCAAGTCACGTGAAGAGTCCACATTACCTGCTATTCGATTACGTGCTTCTTACGTGCTATTCTTCAAAACGCATAGTTTGATTTAATGTGTAAAGCTGAGCATTGGATTTTTACAATCTGGGATAACGAGAAGCTGACACGTGGGCATCCTTTCACTGAGTTTATTTCCCGCAAAAGCAGCAGCAAATCGCAGAAACCCAGAATACCATGAATAACAGAGGAGGAACCAATTGAGCAGGAAACAGAAGGCTATGCGCGATGACCCTGATGCACCGCATTATTGTGAGGAAATATTCGAAGACCATAAATTCTTAATTTAGGCTTGCTACATATATGATGAGGCAAATGTCAACAACTCACAGTTGTCATAACCCAACGAGTCTGAAGAACACGATAAGAACTGAAACAATAAAGCAGTTTCTTAAGATAAAATATTTTTAAAAAATATGTTATATATGTAACTCCTAATGCTCAGCTATAAACTCAGAAAAAATAAAGTTTGAGAATTGACAGTAAAAGGAAGAAGAAAGAGGAAGAAACAGAATGTAAAACAAAACAAAAAACAGAGCATCATTTGATTGATGTGTGATTCGTGAAATTGGGTTATTAGGCAGCTGCTACGTGGAGAATATCAGTTTGGCCAACCTTTTTTCTCAAACAGTTTGTTAGCTTAACAGCATCAACTCCTTCCCCAATCACCACCACTTTCTCTTTTTCATCTCCTTCTAACCGCACAAAGCTCACACCTGCAATACCCATTTCAGTTTCATATTCCCCCACAAAGCTTGCTTTTGAGTATAGTCATTAAATCTGATTATAAATCTGTGTCGTACTCTATATTCAAAAGCAAGCTTTTAAATTCTTTTGGGCTGTCAAGACTCAGGAAATAAAGAAGTGATCTGCAAAGTGTGCACTGTTTGCTCTAGACTGCCAAGTATTTTTAATGACTATGCAGTGATATTGTATTGGTCCTTTTTGGAACGTCCAAGAAAAAAAGCACCTCAAGTAGTCTAGAGAAGATATTTGAATAATCAATGAATTACTATTTGCATGTACTGTGCTTGTTTTGTGGATCAGAGCAATCTTCTCCCATTATATGTACTCTGTTTCTTCCTCCTCTGTTATTCATGGTATTCTGGTTTTCTGCGATTTGCTGCTGTTTTTGCGGGAAATAAACTCAGTGAAAGGATGCCCACGTGTCAGCTTCTTGTTATCCCAGATTGTAAAAATCCAATGCTCAGCTTTACCCATTAAATCAAACTATGCGTTTTGAAGAATAGCATGTAAGAAGCACGTAATCAAATAGCAGGTAATGTGGACTCGTCAGGTGAACCTCTCTCCCTAATCTCAGCTCTCTCACCCGTCCTCTCTCTCTTCTCCCTCTCACACCTGACACCTCACTCTCATCTCCTCCGCTCTAACCCTCCCTCCCTCTCTTCTCTCTCACACCCAACCCCGCTGGCCAGTCACTGGAGTTTTTAAAAACACCTCATGGTTCTGAGCTTAATATACACTGCATTCCGACGCAACATATGGTCAAAAAAAAAAAAAACTCCGATGCAACATGGCTTGAAGAGCGGGCGAATGTTATAGTCGGTGGGTGGGGTGGCTCAAGAGTCAAGACTAAGGTGGAACTGGTATAGAGATTAAAAACAAAGAAGGTAGGGGAAATGGTTGTTGGTGGGTGATTCATTACTTTCAATAACTCTGCAACTCTCCACAACCGCCTCTTGAACCGGCATTTTCTGATGAGAGTGAGGGGTCAAGTGTGAGAGGTAGAGGGGAGGGAGGGAGGGAGGGTGAGAGCGGAGGAGATGAGAGTGAGGTGCGTGAGAGAGGGGAGAGAGAGGGGATGGGTGAGAGAGTTGACATTGATTAGGGGAGAAAAATTCAGCTCACTTATGGGCCCACAAATATAAAGTAATGGAAGTTTTACTTGAGTCAGGGGTATTGCTATTTGCTAATGTTGCCTACACCTAGGTCAAGGTGTAATTTAACAAAGTTTTTTTAAAGGGCATCCATCACTATAAAAAAGTATAAGTGAGGTATATATTAAAGTCTTCGAGCAAAAAAAAAAAGAGTATATATTAAAGTCTTATTAGAGACAATACACGACGAATTCTCAGACACGTATAAAGATATTTATAAATTGCCGATCAATAAGATATTTACATCGAAGAAAAATTTTAAACTCATAATGTTGTTGTAAACATATGTAATTAGAGAAGTGAATAGAGAAATAATATGGAGAAGATGAAGATTTTGTATCATCAACAAAAGAGGAACACCTCTTTACAATGAGTAACCCTCCTCTTGGGTAAACTCTAAACAATAGGTAACTCTCTTCTTGGGTAAATTCTAAACCTAGAAGGAGACCATGTTAACTCCTTCTCAACATAATGTGAGGGCTCCACACCAACACTTGCAAATCTCATTAGTTAAGACCCCTTATATAGACTCTGGCTCTAACCAATTCACCAACTAACTAACTAATTCATTAACTAATCAATTAACCACCTATACTTCTAACACCCGCCCCAAGTTGAACACCATTTATCTTAGGGTTAAGGTGCAGATTTGCCAACCAACTATTACCTGAGGAGCGTCTGGCACAAATAACAATTGAGGGGACCAAAATTGCCAATCAACAATTAAAAAGTGAAAAAAAACACCAAATAACTATTAAAAAAAACAACTACCACAATTAAGTTAAAATATGAGGCACTGGCGTAGGACGGTGATGGAAACGTCGGAGAAAAGAGCGGTTAAGCATTCTTGTTGGATAAGGCAAACACCAACAGAGATGGGACCCATGGGAGCAAGCGTTGTGGCAGTGGCAGTTGCTACTTGTGACATCGGAGGGATGAAACCAGGGTGCAAGGTGTGTATCGGTTGAAAGTTGTGGACTGCTGGATGAGTTCAAGAGGGTGAGTAAAACACCCAGCAACAATGGAAGCTTTGGAGACGCCGACGTTGCCAACACTGTGACAGTCAATGGAAGACGGAGACACCAAGACAGTGACGGGGTAATAGTTCGTTGGTGAATCTGCACCAAATTGTTTTTTTTTTTCACTTTTTAATTGTTGATTGACAATTTTGGTCCCCTCAATTATTATTTGTGCCAGACGCTCCTCGGGTAATAGTTGGTTGACAAATCTGCACCTTAACCCTTTATCTTAAATGTGTTCAACTTGAACAATACAAAATAAGGGGTAAGGTGAATTAAAATTAACTAGTTTTCAATCAACAAAACAATATAAAGATTTCTTCATAACAATATTCTTTCATTCTTCTTTGCTTCAATTTGCACAAAAATGATATCTTCATGACACTCTCTTCCATAATGAAGAACAACTTATCAAAATCAGGAACCTCTCCTTCCTTCCAACTTTACTGAATCTCAGTAACTTGGTTTCACTAGACTTGCTTCTTCATTAATGTACTCATCCTCTCTGTCTTCATTGATGCTGCCAAGCGAGCACAATCCACCACATCTCTATCTTCATTAAATCATCCCCTTCTACATTGAGGATAGACTAGATTGCAAAACAATGGGTTTCTTTCCTGTGAAGCCAAGCTCCAATAGATGCACAACCTTCCCATCCTTCATTTTGAGAGAAAATCTTTTCTCGTATTGAAGAAGAATATAATCTGATCCTATCACTTTGTTCAGATATACGACAAAGGCTATTTTGAGATACACCCTATTACTGATCTCACCAATCATTCCCTGTCAAGATTTATCCCATCTGAACCTTGAAAAACGGCTCCACGCACGAAAGGCCCCTTTGAGAATTCACAGCTTCACCTGGCTAAGGAGAGATTGATTTCACATAGGGGTATGAATCATCATGACATCGCGAATGACAACCAGAAAAGAACGGATATTGGGTGCCCCTCCTAACTAGAGATCTGAATTTTGAATTTTGGCCCAAGCAAGCCAAGAAACAATTTCTTGAATATTGTCCAGAACATATGATATTTTCTTGAAAATGTACCACACAGAGAGGCACTCAGATACATAAGCAGCAGAATAGAAAAATTAGCCGAACCTGGTGGCTTTGATACCATGTAAACATATGTAATTAGATAAGCGAATAGAGAAATAATATGGAGAAGATGAAGATTCTTATATTATCAACAAAAGAGGAACACCCCCTTACAATGAGTAACCCTCCTCTTGAGTAAACTCTAAACAATGGGTAACCCTCTTCTTGGGTAAACTCTAAACCTAGAAGGAGAACATGTTAACTCCCTCTTAACATAATGTGAGGGCTCCACACCCAACACTTACAAATCTCATTAGTTAAGACCCCTTATATAGACTATGGCTCTAACCAATTCACCAACTAACTAACTAATTCATTAACTAATCAATTAACCACCTATACTTCTAATAGTTATAGTCACACAAACTCATAAAAATAGTTTGCTATGATGAATTTACAATGTATTCTTTTCTTTTTTTGGGATAACATTTCCACAGTATAATGGGATGTAAAACCAGATACATACAACGTGAGAAACAAGTGACCGCGTTAAAGGAAAATTAGTTTATCTGCTTAAAAGTTTGTATGCATCATATTTGGCCAAACTATGATGAATATAAACTGGTTTGGCTAAAAGAACGTCCAACATTAAATACTTTTTTTAAATTTAATAATTTTATTTCAATTAAAGGAAAATTATTATTCCTCTAGGTATAATTCCCGGAAGCCAAATTTTTCTTATGATTTATCATTTTGGAAAGGAGGATTTATTCAATAGGTAAAATGGTAAAAAAATTATTTGCATAATTTATTTTATTTTTCAAAATCCTTATTAAAATTTCTAATTAATAATTGATAAATGAGTATTTATGCATTTGAAATTTGAAATTATAAATAATATATTTACTTAAAAATAATTTTAATTTTTTGAAAAATAAATAGTTAAAGAAATAATTCATTTATTCTATAAAAAATAATTTATTTACTTTGAAAAAGTAAACTTTATAACTATAAGTCTAACATTCTTTGATTTACTTTCATTCGTCATAATAAATAGAAATAACTCATTTAGAAGTGCAAATGTTTATATTGCATATTTCTTAATGCAATAAAAATGAAACAGTATTGTTTGGTTTTGATTGAAAAATTATTTAAATAATTTCTAGTTCAATTTGTTAAATAAAAAAATTAAAATTATTTTTAATTAAGTATACTCCCTCCGGTCCTAATTATAGGAATACATTTGGGAGTTGGTCTTGATCCTAATTATAGGACCAAATTTTAACTTTTGTCAATTTCTTCCTAAAATACCCCCATTGATACTTTCTCAATAATAATTAAACACAATAATAATTTAATAATACACCTATATATTTTATAAAGTAAGTAAAGCTTGCAACTTATTAATGTCATATACACTTCAATACTACTGTTTTTTGTTTTTTAATAAAATATTTTTCAGCAATTTTTGTCATATTACCCTTACTAATACTTCCTCAACAATAATTAATTTGGACGTGTTGGTTTTTTATTTTCAAGACAGTTTTTTTTTTTTAAAAAAAAAAATATCCCAAAACGACAGGAGATGACAGAAATTATGTTAGTCTTGTGTGTTTAAAATGTTGGGTTGGGATTTGTGATGGATTGGCGAGATAAGTGAAGGAATGAGAGGACGCATAAGTAGATATTTTGCTTATGTCATTTTAAGTTTTAAATAAGGGTGTTTTAAGAAAATGAATATAATTAACTAATTTAACTACTATCCTTAATCTCTCCAAAAGCTAGTAAATAACTCCTATAATTAGGACCGGAGGGAGTAGTATTTATAATACTAAATTTTCAATGCATAAATACTCATTTATTAATTAGAAAATTTAATAGGGAAAATTATAATAAAGGACCTAAGAAAGATAATATTTATTAAGAATGACCATAAAAGTTGTAATTATTTTGAAGGACCAGAAATTAAAACATTAAAATAAAAAGACTAAGTTGCCCTTAGTTAGATTTCATATATTCTTTCTAATTAAATTAGAACATGGAGTGATTAATTTCCATTGGGATTTGATTCTCTCTCTTTTGTTTCTTTCTTTGATTCTTTCCTTTTCTCCATCCAGAGATGCATACATACTTTGCACAAACACACACTCTTATCTTCACTTGTATTTTTTGTGTCACCTTTGTGTTCATAACTCTCCTCCCTTCTCCTGTCATCTTTCTTTATCATCATTTTGCTTTTGAGATAAATCCCTAAAAGAGATTTGTTGGGATTTTAAAGCAAGGGAAAAAATAATTAATTAATTAATGTGTATGTGTGTGTCTCAATTCATACAAGCTTGAACGGTTGTGTTGTTGTTTCTTTTACTCCTTTTCGTGCCTTTCTTCCTTGTAACATTAATTCCTCATGGCTCCTACCTATATTAGAGCCTCCTTCTGTTGCTTTAGGATCATTTCTTTCTCCCTCATTGGCTTCAGCGGTGTGTGGGTATACACCCGTGCACGCAATTTGAGAATTTGCGGACTAGATTGCTTCTAGGTATCTACAAAAATTGGCACGCACGCTTTGTGTTTGGTTTTTGTTGTGTGATTATTATCATGGCACAACTGCCTCCCAAGATCCCAAACATGGCAACCAATTGGCTTGATTTTTATTCTCATCAAAAGATGCCTTTCTTTGCAAGTTTGTCGCCAAATAATGACGTCGTCGACCATCAAAATCCTTCTTGGGCGGATGAATTCCTCGACTTCCCGTCGGTCCTACAAGGGGCTCACTGTCAATCAATGAGTGACTCCATTGCCTTTATTGAGGCGCCAATGTTGGACGATTGCCATGGTAACCCTGGCGTGATTCCTCCGGCCTAGGGGTGACATTGAGTTCGCTAGATTTGATGATGACCAACTCATTTCCATATTCACTGACGATTTATCTAGGCTCCATCAATCACTCCAGATTTTGATTTAATTAGAGAGAATATAGGAAATCTGGCTAAGGACAATTTAGTCTTTTTATTTTAATGTTTTAATTTCTGGTCCTTTAAAATAATTACCATTTTTATAGTCATTCTTAATAAATATTATTTTTCTTAGGTCCTTTATTATAATTTTTCCAATTTAATAGGGATTTTTTTAAAAAAAAATTATGGAAATAAAAAAATTTGACCTTCCAAAAATTATACCTAGATAAATAATAATTCTCCTTTAATTAAAATAAAATTATTAAATTAAAAAAGAAATTGATGTTGGACGCTCTTTTTTCCAAATCACATGTATATATTTGCACATTTAAAAGCCACATTCAATCAGCAAAAAAAGTCAACCTTAACAATTAAAGTCAAAGTTAACAGTCAAACGATATTTTTGCACTTAATTTGTAATCACGTGTGTACTTTTACACCTAAAAAAATACTTGATGTTTGACGCTCCTTAGGATAGAGCACATGTGCTAACCCATTTTTTTTATTATATAAAAACAGTAAATATTTCAAGGCTCAAGTCCGATGGTTGCAAGTTTAATCATTTGAGGGGGTCAGAAAGAGGGAGTCCGGCTGGGCTGGGAAGTGAAGCGAAGCGGCTAAAAATGACACCTCGCTACTACTAGATCGAATTACCTGCATTTTACACTATTTACATGATACACTCCAGAAAAAAATAATTTAAAATCATAATCATAAAAAAATGTTGTGATATCTTCACCAATTTTCGAATGTAGAATTTGCCTTTCAATGATGCTGAAGTTGCAACTGGCAAGAATATGACCGTTAAGGCTGTAATAATGGCCCAAAAACCTTCATGGAATGATTCCTCGAGGCAATGATCATGATATTATCAAGAAAACTTCCACGGCAATAACAACTCTGCTTTGTCTTTCTGGATACGCACCGCTGCTTTTGTATTGCTTCAGTCTCCATAAAAACTTACACGGCGCTCATCGATATGCAGGGAAGTCAAACCACACTAGTACTTTAAACCTTGTTAGTCGTTAGTAATCGAAAGGTAGTATACCGTGGGTTTCAGTCTGGTTTGGTGTACTCAAGTAGCATGTGAGGGGACCTATATATCTTCACCAACGTCCAGTATAGCACCTCTTCAACTCCAAGCTCACCCTCGGCCCTTGCTGCATATATATCCTCGCAGATGGCTATCAACCTGCATCAAAAATCAAGCAACAAGTAATATTACCGCATGATAAAGCATCTTTATTAAATGGATGTCAATAATCCCCTGGTGGAATAAATCCTCTAGAATCACGTTTAACTAGTTTGACAATTTTGAAGTGGCAACCAACAAATTTTATCATATCGCGTACGGCCATCTTTAAAAAGAAACTAAACAGTACCTGTCACATGAAGGTAGGTTCTCAAAGGGAATTCTCATCCTTAAGTCAGAGCATTGAAGTCTGATAAAACGGCCAACAGCAAGAACAAAGGTTATGTAGAGCCCCCATATGCTAAATTTGCTTAGTGTGTCACCAAGAATACCCTCTGTAGCAGTATTATGAGATATTTTCAGAAGCATTACCCAAGGAAATAAGTTGGCACTGAAAAACAAAGTATAGACATGTAAAAGTGAGAAAAATCTCGTGGCCAACTTACGTGGTGGTGTTTCCTCAGATACTATAATGGCCATGGGTCCTGTCAAACCTCCACATGCACTAGAATATGATGAATTTATATCATGAAAGGACCACCACTCATATTGCTCATGATTTATCATGAGATCAGCACTCACAGAATTATCCTGAAAGTCAAACTTCAGTTGTCTACTAATATTTTTAGAAGCATTCAGAGGTCAAAACATCTATATATTTTTACAGTCATCAAAGAGGCATGAAACCAATGTAGTTCAACATCAACCCCTCTATATCTTCCCTGTTGTCTCATTTAAATTCATTAGTAAATCTCAAATGACACTCCTTGTCCTAAATATAGGACCTAATTTTGGGGTGAATTTTGGTCCTAAATGACAAATATAAGACCTTTTTCCACTTTATCTCTTATATTTATTATTTTTCTCTAAACTAATTTGTCTAACTAATAAACTAAAATATAATATAATGTTAATACAAAAGTATTTTAGAGAGATCATGTCACATATGTTATAATTAAGTAACTCCTCTCGTGCCTATTCATAATATCCTTTTTTTGAAATGGTTCATCCCCTTTTGTAAGGTCCTCTATGGTTTTGTTTGAATAATAAATGCTTTTTTCTCCATTTTACCCCATACATTTTCTTTTTTTGATACAAGGTGAGGGGAGGGGAGATCGAACTCAGGATCTAAGGGGGGGAAACAATTCCCAATACCACTGCACTACTAGTAGTGCTGGTACCCCATACATTTTCTTTCATCATATTTTTCTCATTATTGCTCTCTCTCTTTTACTTACTCATAAATAAAGGCATATTTGGAGAAAAAAAATATTTCCTACATATTTATTACTTTTAACTAATTTTAACTACTTTCTTGAACAACTCAATTTGATTAATGAACCTTATACATAGGGACAGAGGGAGTAATTTATTTAGCTTCCTTAATCTCCCCAAATTAAGTAAATAAGTCTTACATTAAGGACCAAAGGAGTAATTAATATGTTTCTCTAATAGAAAGGCTCCAATTATTTGCACCATTTTATAAAACCAAACGCAAGTTATGCAACCTAGAAGTGGTATAGGAAACTCACAAAAGTGAGTTAAATAAAGAGAAAAATGCCGATATATAAGCGCTTGAAATATAAAGTTTATAGAAGTTAGTTTAACAAACAAACAAAAAACAGTGATGATAGACAATATATTCTTGGAATATGATTACCTCCACTTCCAGTGGTCGAACATCACCAGAACCAGTCACCCGGAAAAATCTTGGATACACATTATAAATCCTAAAGCTGTTCATAGAGCCATTAAGAACCTTTTGAACATCTGACTCCCTTGGAAGATTTTGTGAATCAACTGGCTTTTCATATTTAACTAATTCTTTCCCTTTCGGCCTGTCCCTCCAGAATAACCAGGTAAAATATATTTCCATCTTATTAGATGGTCTATTCCAATCAAGTGAATGGATCAATCTGGTCCGAACAACAGCTGGGACAAGCCACAGTGTACTAGCATCATCTTGGCAGCATATCAATTGGATATCATTCTTATTATATGTATTTAAGTAGCCATGGGGATCAAGATTGGCATCAGACTCCAGATTATCCCATGAGATTTTCTCACATAGGGTAGTTTGATACAAATTCAATCTTCCGCTTACTGTCTTGATATCGACCTGAAAACTGGCATCCTTGATGGGGTTTGCAATGTTTGTTGGGTTACCGCTGCTGTACATCTGTCATCAAAATTAAGATTATAACTGGCACACGTTGTTTAATAGTGTTCTGATCCGGGGGAGGATAACCAATAGTGTGAACATAATCAGGCATAATTTTGTTTCACATCAAGAATTCCAGTATTATAACTTGTTGTCTAAATGCATAGTTTTCAGTCATTTGCAATAAATAACATAGACATATTTTCTGTTTTGACTTGTCTCTAGGGCTTTAATTCTTCGTTTCGAATCACTTGTAACGTTGAGGTTAGGTCTTGCTATGAGTTTGTTTCTTTTTGCAGGGTCCTTTGTTAGAGGCGAGCTGCTTTGCATTGAGTCTGGTATATGTCAGGTCTGTGTCCTATTCTTTAGGCTTCTCTGCTATAAGTGAGGATATATTGATAAAACATAGAAGTACCGTTCTTCTCCCTTTGAAAAAAGGGCCATAAAGTTGGCATACTCACACCATAAAAGCAAGAAGTGCAAATTAAAACTCATAACAAGAAAACCATTCATGAATGAAACTATTATTCTTCTATAATCAAACTCGATGGTTGAGCGCACGTCAGAAAAATTTTCAGCAAGAAACAAATGCAAAAGCAACAACTACAAAGTCTTATCCCACTAGGTGAGGTAGGTTACATGGATCGCACAATGCCATTGTGCTCTATTGAAAACCAAATCTTTAGACAGATTAAGAAACAAATGCAAGCAGTTTTTTTTTTTTTTGGGCCAACGCAAGCAAATCATTTTGGCAACAATACAAAGAACATCTCTAATTGCTACAAGAAATTCCATGATATTAGAGGCTAATGAATTTACTTACCAACATAGGAGCCCATATCACACAGATTAATATAAAGAACAGGCATATCCCATTGCAGCATTTGGTCATTTTTGTCTGCTTCTCTCCTTGTTTGTGTGTAGCTCTATTCAATAGTGCATCACATTTTACAAGGTACAAACTTGCATTTATGTCCTCTAGCTGAAAAGGGCAAGAAAGATGTAATTATAAATTTCACAAAAGGATGAAATGCATTTTTGACTCAAGAATATTCCCAACGAAGCTAGGGTCATTCTAGAGAAAATTGGAAAACAATGTAGCACATAATCTTTCAAAACTGACATAATACAACAACAAAGCCTATATCCCACTAAGTGGGTTCGGAAAAAGCTGTTCAAAACTGACGTAATATTGCTCCTTTTTAACAGTCAATGTTAAGTCAGTGCTGGATGGGAATAAATTAACTTTTGGAAATACTTTCAAGGCAACCCCAGCTAAAAGCAGATTTCTTATCTCCACTATCAGTGTCACTCAATTCAGTATTGCAAGCAGTCAGTTGATATCTTTTAACTTAATTTCCGTGACTGAAATCTGATGTTGAAATTATGAACACTATTGCTACCAGAAATATAATTCAAACAAGAATTTTAGCATGTTATAGTTAAGATTCAATTATCTGAGAGCAGTCATAGCAATAAAACGGTAATACTTATAATAAACCATGGATTATAACAATTTAACAAAATTTCCTTTCAAAAGATGAGTAAATTCAAAAACAAATATGATGACTACATCACATTGTAACAGAGCCTACCTTTAGCCAGTCGTACATGGTCAAAGATGTGGTAGTGCATGACCAGTCAAGCACACATCGTAGTTCATAAAGGAAAGGTAGAGCACGATAAAGTCGATATCCTAAATAATTGATTCGTGAAACTTCACTTGTCAGAAACTGCCGGTACAAAGTGCTCTTGTGAGGGATGCCATGATGAATTTGTACAGCCTGTAGTGCAAGAGAAACTGCTTTTGCAAAATATATGCCACGGAGAGCAAGCCCAGCAGCATGTAGCTGAGAAGGCTCCAATTGCCAGGCATACTCTGTAACTGAATATGTGAAGAGAATGAGGTTGAAAATATAGAAAATCACTTTCCCTGTGGCAAATGAACAGAGGTATATAATACGATCAAGCACAATCAAGAAGAAGATAACCTGCATTGAAAAATTCACTATTGTTAACATGGCAAATCAAGTTGGACCAGTAAATGCAGAATTATGCGGTCATTATAGCTTATATTAATTAAATAAATGAGTGACAAGAGCCATATATATACCGACAGGGGCCAAAGTGGGATAGATAATCCTAAATCCCACCAAATGATATAGGATCCTAAATCCCACCAAATGATATAGGCTGCTTAACGGATGCTTAACTAAGATGGTTCTCCCGACTCAATAACTAGCTGTAGAAGATCTGATGATTGGAACTAGGAAGCTCTAGAGAGTTCCCCATCAGGCTTAAGTCCCTATCATTTGGTATCAGATCGATTGGAACTGCAAAGCTCTAGAAAGAGCCTCCTGCGGAGGATTCTAATGTTTATAGGTAAAGTGTTGTAGGGTGCATCTGGAGCCCATTAACATCACTGGAGCAGCCAACTGATAAGGAATCAAGGTAGTGTGAGATATATAGGTCCACTATAAAGCAATATGGGCTGGTCAATAGACTACTTAATGAAGGTATTTTTCCCAACTCAAATGCCAGCTTATGTGCCTACCATACATAGAGCATTACAGCTCATTTATGTAACTTTAAACCTCCACAAAATTTGTTCTTGGAAAAATATGGGGGGATATAAATGTTAGGGACACATGTCATATTCTGGTTTAGACACCCAAGGGAAGTAAAGAGTAGTTATTTTCTGTTAGTTTCTTATTCTTATCTGTTGTATAGGAAGTTATGATTTCTTATTCTTATCTGATGTATAGTTATTAAGTCTTATTTGTTTTAGGAAGTTGGTTATCATAGGAAGTTGGTTGTCTAAGAAAGGCTATATAAATATTTGTATTGTGTTTGAGAAGGATTATGAATGAAGATATATGTTTCAGAATTGTGTTGTGTTGGCTGGAGTTAGATTCTGACTCTAGATTATCTCTCTTTTCCCTCTTCTTATCCTAAATTCTTCTAATCCTATCAATTGGTATCAGAGCAGTAGATCCTTGAGCCTGTCTGTTATCATGGTGAACACAAGAAATTTTACATATGAGGGTAATTCACCAATACATCCAAATATGAACCCAGAAAACCCATCCGTTGCCAATCCCCAGGATGATCCTGCAGTGATTTTGGTCCAACAGCCTCTACCAACGCAACCGGAGCCCAACCAGCAGCTACTAGCAGCCATACTCGCGCAACTGAACATAATGAATTCAGAGATTAATTCCTTGAAGAAACAAAAGTCACCCATGATGGTTCACGGTGGATCCAGCCATAACAATAAGGAGACTTACAATGATCATGAAGAGGGTGATATGGAGGCACCTTGGTGGAGTAGAAATTCTTCAAAGCGACCTTACTCGAAAGTGGAATTTCCAAAGTATGAAGGAGGGGATCCAAGGGGCTGGATATTGAAAGCGGAAAAATATTTTCGCTATTATCAAACATCAGAAGACTTAAAAATTGATATTGCAGCAATAAACTTGGAGGGTGACTCATTGGATACATTTACCTGGTATCTTCGGGTAGAACTATAAGATATTGGGAGGAATTAATACAAGTTTTTCAAGAACAATTCGGCCCTACAGAATTTCAGAATCCAGATGTACATTTATGCAGTATTAGGCAAATAGATTCTGTTGGAGATTACAAACAGGAGTTTGTTCGCCGTCAAGCCCAAGTACAAGGATGGCCTGAGCATTGTCTTCTAGGAGTATTTATCAACGGCCTTAAGGAAGAGTTGCAGTCAGACGTGAAGATTCACAAACCCCGTACTATTAATAAGGCTGTAAGTCTTGCACTAGAGTTTGAGTCGAAATTGCATTCTGAGAGTACCCAGCGCTCCATTCAGCAACTCACTAATCCACGTGGCAGCGACTTCAACAGCCGTGAATACCGTTATTCATCCCACAATCAATTCGGTAATTCTAATTTCATAAATCCCGAAAATCAAGCGTCAGTTACAGTTACAGCAATCGGCACAAATAATCAGGGAAATAATTCACTCGGATATTCAAATGCCGCGAATCTAGGGAAAAATTATTCAGTTAACTTATTCGGCGCTACATCTCAGGGAAATAATCAATTTCCGATTCCTTCCTATCAATCCGGAGCAATCTCGTCGACGGGTTATAGGAATTCAAATTTTGAAAACCAAAGTTCCCAAAAACAAATCCTGACACATCCGTATCCACCTCGCCTTTCGGAAACTGAGAAACAGCATCGGCGTGACAAGGGCTTGTGCTTTCGATGTGGTGACAAATTTACCCCTGGCCATCGCTGTTCATCATCAACTTTGCAAATAATGGAGATTACCGAAGATACAGGGAAGACGGCTGAATTCTCAAAAAATGAGCAACTTACCAACACCAATTTGGCTGAAATCTCCTTATTCCCGCCTTGAGGACAAGGCTGATTTTCAAGGAGGGTATTGTTAGGGACACATGTCATATTCTGGTTTAGACACCCAAGGGAAGTAAAGAGTAGTTATTTTCTGTTAGTTTCTTATTCTTATCTGTTGTATAGGAAGTTATGGTTTCTTATTCTTATCTGATGTATAGTTATTAAGTCTTATCTGTTTTAGGAAGTTAGTTATCATAGGAAGTTGGTTGTCTAGGAAAGGCTATATAAATATTTGTATTGTGTTTGAGAAGGATTATGAATGAAGATATATGTTTCAGAATTGTGTTGTGTTGGCTGGAGTTAGATTCTGACTCTAGATTATCTCTCTTTTCCCTCTTCTTATCCTAAATTCTTCTAATCCTATCAATAAATGCACCAATCCATTTGGAAATTATGCAAAACTGAATTGTGTTGCTAAAATTCTGTAACGTTTTTTGGTACGAGGGATGTGGGGGGGCTACTTAAGTATTGTCACACTTGACCTGCTTCACTCACCCAAAAAACAGGTTAAACTTGTGCAGACATGATCTAGATTAATCTAAGTTTATAAAGACTAGTGCTGTATATAAATTTCCAAATCAATTGAAAATGTTAAAGAACTGGCATACCATTAAAATAAAGACAAACTCCTTCGGAAACTGATCTTCAAGCTGATAGACATCGAGGAATTCACTTTTATTTTTTATGACAGACTGATAGAACATGGCAACAAGAAAGAATACAATCAAATCTGCACAAAATATGTAAGCATACAGATCAAGTTCTCTTTTGCCTCCACCAATTACAGACAGGATAGGGTAAGGAAATCCCCATTCTTCCACAAGACCTTCTTGCTGCGCTTCAAGAATTTCCTTAGCTACATCAGCAGCAGGAGTTGAAGACTTGTACCATTCTGCTGAAAAGCACCCCATTAAAGGAGATGCATAGACTACCTCTAAAACAACCAGTGCGACATTGGGATTTTCTAGGCTTCTTTCAATGCTTTGAACATGAACCCTACTAGCAAAAGGGCAGAGATTGGGGTTCTTTTCCTTGCACCGATTGTTGTGGACATTTCTGAGTAACTGATTAATTCCAGATTCAATCCTCTCTGGCTGAATCCCATCTTCAGGCCAGAAATTCGCATCAATAGACACCTGTACAAAATATGGAGGAGATTCTGCTCCTTGAGTCAGTGATTTCCAGTACCTAAAGAAGCTTCTGATTATCAGTTTCACCATATTGGTTAACTGATTTATCAGATTCCGTGCTCTATCATGCCAGTTAAAACTAGTGGTGGCGTCTTTGGTATGGACATCATTTCTGTTAAAAAACTCCAAGTCCGTAGAAGTCATCCATTCACCATCTTTTACAGTTATGGAGCTCTGAATGAGGGTAAATAAGTAGACAAGAAATAGAGGAAATGAACTGACAACAAAGGATGACGTAATTTTATCTGTGGGGAAACCTAATTCAAGCAATAAGTGAGAATTAATTTTCAACCCACAATGTTGGATGATGATTTGGTATAGATACTGGACTAAAATATAAACCTCAGTGTAAATGAGCATGATAATCCAGAAGATGTAACTTGGGCCTGTATTTACACACAAAGCATACAAGAAGAGAGCTGCAAGATAAACCATTGAAAGCAGACTGAAGTTCCATAAGAAAACAAGAACAAAGCAACAGTAACACACAATATCATTATTGGAACGCATCTGAGACCATATATGACGGAAGATCCTTCCTAACTGCAAACTTGCAGCATCAGAACTCTTGTCAGACTGAACAGATGAGGAATGTTCCAAATACTCATGCCGGGTCCTTTGACTCTCCATGTCATCATATATCCCATCCTCCACAGATGTCTGCTCATTCACATCAGATTCTTCCTGTGCAATGTTCAAAAAGTTCACCAGGTTATTGACCGCCTGATTTCCAATGGACTGTACCTGGGAAACACCATCGCCTATCAATTGTACAGCAGATTTTAATGGGTTTTCTTTTGCTTGCCCTTTAATTTTTCCTTTGATTCTAACTCTCTAGAAGTATCATCCTCTATTTCAGTAATCTCACACCTAGACGAATCCACCAAATGCTTCTTATACTCTTCTGCTAATGGAGTTTCCAGATCCATATTAGCAGGTGATTTGTGCTGTTCAATTGGAAAAACGAAATCCTCTCTTATAGTAGGGTCTGGTTTCCCTAGAATATGCTCTTCTTTATCAGGGGTTCTAATGCCATTATTTGAAGTAAGAGAAGCGCTTCTCCTCCTTCTTAAACCTTCATTGCTGTGAGAAAATCCATCAACACAATTAGTGGATGAGTTCATGCTGTGGAGTTGTAATTGGAGGTTGAGCATTTCAGATTTCATCTTTTCCACCTGCATGTTACGCTGGAGTTTTTTCTCCTGAGATTCACGAATTTGTTGTAATTGTTCAGTTTTCCAAGCAGCTTTTTTCTCTTGCTCATGTACAATCGCGCCAATTTGCTCAGCTTCCAGGTAGCGAGACACATAATCAAACTCTTGAGAATAAAACATATACGACTGAAGTGACACCAGCACAAAAATGATAATCTCAACTAACGCAGATCTTGCTGTAATCCGAAAACCATAATCATATTTGTAAAATCCAATGATCTCAAAAATGTAATCCACAGTTGCACATTTCCCAGCACTAAATCCCCCAACAAAAGGAGACTGATAAGCAAGAGAGAGGACAATTAAAACAAAATTATATATGCGCAAGAACTTGAATATTTTATTCTTCTTCTTCAGTATTTCAAGTCTCATGCGAAAAAATACCAGAGCAAAGCCAAGATAACCAAGATGTAGAATGTCATATTCAAGTGTTCCAGTAATCAATATTAGTATTAGCACAAGATCCAGCAGATGGCAATAGCAGTAAAGCCTCAGATAGTCAAGAAATGTCCACATGCTTTTCGTTTCAAAAGAGAGATCCCTCCAAACAAATGTGTTCTTACGTTGAGACATAATCTGACGATAAGTTGAAGAACCTAACAAAACAGGCTGGCGATCAGCACGGAGTTTAAAGCAAGCCAGCATGAAGACCACAAAATAGCTCACAAAGATCCGGGGGTCATCAACAATAAGTCCTAGAAGAAGCAAAGGAAGGAACAGGTCATTCAATTTGAAGGCTTCAATGTGCAAGACAAAAAAAAAACATACATTCATACATACATATTAACGTAATTAACGTAAGTGTGATAAAAAGTACTCCAGATTGTTAGAAAGTGAAACGGATAATTATAGTATCTGAAAAAGATTAAGAACTTATGAGGCCTAATGCTTATAAAGAAAACTTTATAATGCCCTGAAATACTGAACTACTAGAACCACATGCACAGGCATTAGAATTATTCATGAATTACATTTTTAAATATAGAAGAGAGTCCTACCGAGCCAACACCTTTTACAGTAATGGAAATACTTAGTTGAACTTCTCCAGCAGTCATGGCAATGAATCTCACTTGGGACGTGCGAATTCAATTCATCCATCCAGATGACAAAATATTCCAGTATGAGAATGGAAGCAAACAAGAAAATAAATATGGGCCAAACTTTACGTATAATTTGCCGACTCAAAAGAACACAAGCAGCAAGCAGTGCAATATACAAAATTGATATTGCATTCAACAAAGCAAAGCTAGCTAATAGCAATGCTATCATGTTTATCTCAAGACCAAACAAATTAACCATGTTCTCCATCCAAAATTTCAGATATATTTTTAAGAGACTCTTCTGTGTTTCAAATCGCTCCTTTCTCAAAGCAACAATCCTCTTGTTCCACTTGTGACTCTCCTTTGTGCTACCCCAGATAAACCCAAATGAATATTTTCTACTAATATTATCAGAACCTCCTGGTTTAGAAGATGCAGCATCAGCTATTTTAGAAAAGCCAGAGGAAAAAATCTGTGATGAATTGTTCAAAACCCCTTCTTGTCTCGAAGATGGTGGATATGAATTGAACAAGGGTTTATTTTCCTCATTGCATGCATTAACATTATTGAATGCATCCTCTGTGGAAACAAATAATGGACAAGGTTCTTCCCACTTTTCTTTGTTTAGAACTGCATTTGGCATCCTCTCCAACCAATGGAAGACATTGTACTGAAGGGTACAAGCTGCAATTACCAGAACTTTTCCTCTCAATCCTGATTCTAAACCCCAAAAGCCTTGCTGGAATACATGGAAACCCAAAAATAGAGAGATATCATAGTGCTTCTGCCCAGGAAACATTTTCACCTGCTTACCCCACATCTGGAAGAGATATTCAGCTGCTACTAGAAACCCTGTGTACGCTAAAAATGATTTGGATGGGATCCTAGAAGTTTTGGTAAAGTGGAGCATATGACAAGGCCAAGCAGATATAAAAATCCAAATGCACTAACTGGAGAAAAAGATGCATAAAACAATGCAATAAATAAGATCTTCTGGCTGTGCCAAATAAGCAATCGTTTGACAAACCCCACAATCCCTGACTCCAGCTTATCAAAGTCATCCAGTCTGTTAGACCTGCTCTGCCTCCTCTCATAGCTATAAAGTTGCATGACAATTAGGACTGCCAGAGACTCCCAGATATTTCTGAGAGGTGAACCCTTTGAGTCATATCCCAAATAAACGTAGAGATCAATTAATTTAGACAACCACATCTCAAGGCTTGAGAAGCTGCTCAAGCTATATACAAAGATGAACACCAAAATTGCATAAACTTTTAATGGAAACCATAGCCGTCTTTTGGTTCTCTCAACAAGCTGTCTTCCAACAATCCACAGAAGCAGAAGGAATATGTAGCCAAATGTTACACAATTGGGTCTCACCAGGTATACTGTAAGAAGAATAGTCAGGAAAGCAATGTAGGTTCCACATGATCGATAAATAGATAGGAACTTCTGCCCAATTGCACTGAGATATGATGCTATTCTTCTCTCTGTAAAAATAATATATGAGAATGAAACACAGACTGCAATCAAGAATGAAAGCAGTGGCAAAAATGGTAGAAATTAAAAGATTCTTAGTGGTGCGTGGTTTCAAAAAAAAGGTGGGGGGGGGGGGGTCAATACTAATGTCTATTTAACTAATTTAACAGCATACATTATTCCTATTGTCCCCTGTTTATATCTCAGAAGAGAAGTTAGCTGAAAGAAAAGATGTTAGCTTCCCTAATTACCTTTAACAATTCTTAACTAACCCCTAAAAGGCAATTAACAAAGTAACAGCTACTTCCTTCCTGACTCTTCTTATCACAGGTATCACTTAGCGTTTCTATTCATTGTTCAACATACAATTATATATAATATATGTATGTTAGCGTTGACAGTTTCCTAATTATGAATTCATAATTACATTATTACAACTTTTCCACCATCCAATAAGAGGCCATAAGAATATGAATTGATCCTAGAATAATTTCCCTACTCTCAACCACAAGACCAACAAGAACTTGGCATAAAAAAAGATAATTGTAATTGATGTCACCTATAGTTCACATGCTTGACAACTTTCCAGGTTTTATCTCCTAATACAACACTTAAGAGAATCAGAACATCAATCATATTAATTCAAGAAAAGATAATATTTTTTTATCTACAACTCATTTTCTTGAAATGAAAGGAAAGTTCATCAAAAGTGACAGAAGGATCTCCATTCATTAATTCAACCAGAGTATACAACCATATATGAAGTAGCAGAAGTCACTAAATACTCCATCACTCCAACAAAAGTCAAAGCACAATAATCCATAAATAAATGTAGCTTAAGATTCTCCAAAAAAATGTACCAGAAGAGAAACTGTCATGGCTGTATCTCACAGAAGAGGAGGCATATACAGACAACAGAACTGATTTGTTTAGACCAGCTTTTATGATACTAAATCCAATAGGAGGGCTAGGGGCATGCTGTACAATTGCTGAAAATGAAAACAACATCTCAAAACCATGGTTATGAATTGCACAGAAGCAAGCAAGTAACGTCACTTCCAAGAAATCCCAAGAACTATCTTCTTCAAGGAGACCTGCATCAATTCACAATATGTCCAGTAAGACTTCTCTTTTCCTTATTATTTCACTAGTGGTATGGCAAGTATACAACGCATCAATATAATTTCTGACGAACAAACCCACTGCATACCTAACTGTATAAGGACTTCCATACTAATATAGCCTTTTTTTCTCCAAAGCAGAAGAGATCAAATTAATTTGAAGAATGTACAAAAGTGCAAAGTGAACTTCGCATAGAAGAACCAGAGCCTGCCTCATCTTTCTGCTGATGTTGTGACTTAAAAGATATATCAAGAAAAATATCACTGTATAGTAGACATAACAGAAAGCAATCAGTAAGTTTACATTAAGTCTCATCATATGACATAGTACATTCATCTAGTAGCTTACATGAACAAAAGATAAATGATTTTGTTCCATCAATCAGGAAAATAGGTAATTAAAAAGTGATAAACGGTTTGATAAAACATACTATATACAGCATGGATGAAACCAGGTTTAATGGCAATGAGAAAGATCAATGTCAGCATGATAGCTCGAGAGCTTTTGCGCAGACCCCATGCTATTGTGGCCACAATCAATACCTTAGTCTCACCCTCCACTGTAATTTAAAAAAAAAAATTAATAATAATAAGGCAACATAATAGAGACATATATAGTTTATATTCAGTTGGCAAAAATTAATTTGGTTAAAAATTTCAGATAATGCAAAATAAACCAACCATAGCAACTGAAGGAAAGAAACAAGCAAGGGTGGTGGATAAGAGTTTAATTAGCCATGTAAGTCGGATTTGCCAGCTAAGACATATTTTAGTAAGTAAATAATCACCGGTACAAAGGAATACTTTCTTCCTTTGCTCTTCTTCTATGAGGATTTACAAGTCTTCTGTTAGGTGTTCATCCCCTAGGCCTCACAGATTCTTTTATGCTACATGTAGCATGCTCACTTGTCTTCCCTTAACCACTTCATACGAGTGTTAGAGGAGTTAATTCTAGCAAGCCAAAAAAAATTGAATGCAAAAATGCGTGTATATTTGAGTTCAAAAGGCATAAACAAAATAAAAAGGGGAATTGCTAGGCATGACTATAAACTTGAAAGGGTCATCAAGTTTCTAAGTAACTAGCAGGAAAAGATGGTTAACATTACCATTCTCAGAGGAATATTCATTTGAAGAATTCCCATCCTGGTCTGACAAGCAGAGGAATACAGAGTTGCTCACCAGATTACCCAAGGCAACCAAAATTCCCAGACAAAATTGTGCGAGCAGAAAAAGTCCAGGAATTGGATAGTGCCACAGACCTACCATCTCCCATATTTTCATGTCCTGAACACATGTATCATGGAACAATTATTTAAATATATTTTTGTAGAATCAAATGGAAATTTTCAAAGAGATAATTACCCGTCCAAGTTTCCAATTCAGGAATGCAAATGCAACGTTAAATACATAGGTGCTAACAGCCCACAAGAGAATGAAGACAAGAAGCAGCCCATTAAGTCGGTGCAAATGAAACAAAGAAGGGAAGGCATAGATGATGTAGCCAACATAAGCAAGCAGCCCAAATGCACATAAGCTTGCAAAATGAAAACTCCAAAAGGAAAGAGCAAACAAGGAGACCTGTAAAAAAATTCAAGACTTGATTTATAAACCTTGTTCGCCCAAATAAAAAAGAAAACTCATACACAAGTTATTTCATAGTAAGTGAATTAAACGCACATTACACTAGAAATCAACAGCTACAAATGCATCAGAGGGATTATCAAACAAGATTATGCACCTCAATAAGCACCTTCATAGCAGAGAAAGAACCAAGAGACAGATGTTTTCTTTAATTATCAGCTAGTGACAGGTCATTTGCTGTTTGATAGGCTTAAGGCAACCAAAATTAATGCATTAGTTCTCATAATATAAAGAGAAACTTTGACCCAATGAAATTTAACATTTTCATGCTGATTATTATTCAGACCTAATTTCAATGTCCATACCTTTTTCATATAAATGAAGCAAATCACAAAATTAGGAAACGAAATGGTTTCATATTTTTATTATACCCAGAAAGTTACAGGTTCTTAAAAATGTTTGCCATTCAAATGAAAATATAAAATCTCCAAATTGTGAGCTTTTTATCATTTTATAGGGCCTAAAAGGGATTAAAATCATTAAGACCACTGCTAGTATATGTATTAGAGTGTTGTAGGATTCGCTTCAGGACCTATGTGAAATTTTGGAAAAATTCGATTTGCAAAAAGCTGCTTTATGTCAGACAATCTAGTGTCTTAAGTGAAATTGTTTGGTTTTGGGTTTCATTAAGAAAATTGCTAGTGGGTTTTATACAACCAAAAGGTAGCAGAAGTAATGTTATATTGAATCCAGAAAAGAGTTTTTTTTTTTTCAAATTATATATAAAATAAAGCAGGACGAAATTTTCT